>CM068298.1:4437513-4545723 GCA_034768395.1 Linum lewisii | reverse complement strand
CTCTAATAAAATAAACCTCATTTAAACTTAAAAATAGTAGGCTAATCCCACCCCGTAGTAGCTAGGAAGCTTCGAAATCTCCAAATTTTAAGGCTTTTGGGTTCTTATGTGATTGATGAATGCGCCAATATTTCTTTTTATATTTATTCCCTAATTAAAATAATATATTAAACCCCATTTCTTTAATGAACCCATCGTGCTAATCGTTGACAATAGTAGCGACGCACATAAAAGCAAAACAAATTATAACTCTCGAAACCCGATCATTATGGTATAAATAGAACGCAAGTCAAAATAAACCCTTTTAAATCGAACTACGTGGACTTTGATCCCGAAATTTTGGGTACGTAGGCAGTCAAAATTTTGACTCGAGTCCAACCTTCCTCTAACATTTCCCCATCCTAAAATGATCATTATATCGTTTAACACGCACCCATAATAAAAAAAACTTATTGTAGTCTAGCAGTACCGACTTCGAGCCGGGCGGAGCGGGGGTGTTAACCCTTCCCCGCACGTAACCGACCCCCGATCCTAGAATTTCAGTTTCGCAGACCTTTTTGATATCCGGATCGAACCACGGCGGTTTAAACCGGATCCTCTGGGTGTTCGATCCACCCGAAGTAGATCGATGGCGACTCCAAAGAATCATTTTTTTAAATTCATACCTCTCTTTTGCGCCTTCCGCGCGAGCCGACCCAACTCACGATGGCGTTGCTAAGCGACTGTCACGTGCAACAAACCAAGGGTGCGAGGAAGGAGTGCGTTCCCGGACAGAAACCTCCGCGACACAGTATATTTACCTTACATGCACCAAGGAATCCTTCAAAAAAAATAGTGATTTGAATCCGAATAACCAAGATTCAGCTCCGGTCCTGGACCAATCCGAACCTGTGTGTAAAAAAAGTGAGCTTAGGTGTGGGTGCATAGCATTGATGTCACTGAAGCTGGATAGTGAGAAAGATGTGTACCAGATATTCCATTGGATTTGGAAGCACAATCACGTGCTTATGCCCCCTCATTTGAGGCAATTCTTTCGATCTAAACGACAGATTTCCGAAACCCATAAACAGATGGCAATAATGCATGATTCTGTTGGTATCCGCGGTCGTGATTCGTACGATTTGATGGCCAAATGCAGCGGTGGTGTTGAATCACTTGGATTCACCCGTAGCGATCTTTCTACTTTCATCAAAGCTTTTCGGTCCAGCCATATTGAAGATGGTGGTCACATGTTCTTACACAACTGGTTCGGGAAAGAAGCTGCCCGAGATCCTGGCTTCTTCCATGTATTTCAATTGGATGCGAAGGCGAACATTGAGAGTATTTTTTGGGCAGATGCTAGGATGCAACGTGACTATGAAGCTTTTGGTGATGTTATTAACTTTGACACGACATACAGGACAAACAATACCTTCCGTCCTTTAGGTATGTCTTCTTGGCACAAAATTTTTACTATTTGTTTTTAACTCACGGAACTAGTATACAGTAAATACTAGTATTAATAGTTTACTCCACGTATATTTGTTGCAGCCGTTTTTACTGGTTTCAACCACCACAGGAAGTTGGTTGTTTTTGGAGCTTGCTTGATCTTCGAGGAGACTACTGAGGGGTTCAAGTGGTTGTTCGAAAAATTCCTAGAGTGCATGAAGGAGAAACATCCAACTACAATTTTCACTGATCAGTGTCCGGCCATAGCGGCAGGTATTCGAGCCGTTTTCCCTCACACATTTCATGGACTTTGCACTTTTCACATTCTAGAGAATGCAAAGGACAAAATCAAGAAAGGCATGAAGGAGGGTATGCTGTCATCCCTTTGTAACTTAATGTTTGATGTGGATGATGAAGCTGGCTTTAACAAATGTTGGGAGTCGACAATCAGTAAACATTTCCCAGGAAAGGTCCATATGGTCATCCTTGGTTAGCTTTCATGTACAAGTTTCGTCACCAGTGGTCTTCGGCATGGGTTAACAACAACTTCACGTGCGGTATGCGAAGTTCCCAATTGAGTGAGTCTTTCAATAGCAACCTAAGAATTTTCCTAAACACGAAGTGCAACTTACATCAATTCAACCGTTTGTTGGAAAGCAAGAGGGTTGACGAATTACAACTTGATTTTAATGCATTGAACTCAGTATCTCCTGCAAGATACACAGTCCATCCACATGTTCATCAAGCATTCAAGGTATGTCCCTTTGAAGAACTTCTACATGTGTGCATACTATTATTGTACCAATACTATTATTCCCGTTAGTAACTGTTATTACATTTCATTCCAGTTTTACACCAAGACAATCTTCATACACTTCGAACTGGAATACTCTGCCATGTCTGCTTATTTTCCAAAAAGCTTCCCCATAAATATTGGAGAAAACATTAAGGCTTACGACTGGTTCAAGCTCGATGAAGACCAAAAAACTGTGATCGACGAGCGTCGCGTCATTGTGAACTCCTCTTCTTCGGACTACAAATGCACATGTCATGTATTTGATTCGTGTGGTTGGTTATGCCGTCACATATTGAAGACTATGGATTTTGAAATGCAATGGAATCATTTTGGACCTCGTACTATACCGGCAAAATATTTCAAGGATCGTTGGTCTAAGACAGCAAAGTTGGGCCTATCATCTATTGTACTGAATAATAGTACAGAAAAGGAACCTGATTCCGAAGCTGGCAGGTACCAAAGTTTATGCTCACTCATTGCAGCCTTTGCATTAGAAGCTTCTCCACTAGTTTCCACATACAAGGTTGCGAGGGAAATAATAACTGCCGGTAGAAACCGTGTGCGCACCATGATTCTTGAGCAACACGATCTTCCTCACTATGCCGCAAATACCACTGGTCAAGGTATTTACAATTTACTTCATTTACCATTTTATAATTCGAACCATATATAGCATTATATAAATAATGATACTATTTTCTTGCAGGAATTATCAATTTACCACCCCCGCCACCAGTATATGCCGGCCGTCCAATACCGAATGGATTGAAGGAGAAGACCGTTGTAAACAGATCAAATAGGAGGCTGAAGTCAACACAAAAAACCGAGAGAGACCGGCGCAGGCATAGACAGCAAGCTAAAGTTCGACGTCAAAACGCCAGTTCCTCGCAACCAGTGGATTAGTTTGTTTACTTTAATATGACAGTCAGATCTATCTTTTCTCAAACAATTTTTATGTCTACTTCGATTACATATGAACGCATGAATACTCTACGCGTGGAACATTTTCTATATATTTATTATACTTTCTGAATACTATTATTTCGAGAAATAAATTTGTTAGTAAGTGTAAGGGGTTGTGTTTTTTATTGGTTCTATTTTTTATGGCTCTATTACATATGTTATTAAGTTGAAAATTTTTATCATCTTTCATACAGGAACTTAATTTTTTCGTTCAGAATGTTTGTTTTAAGCTGAGATTATATACAAATACTCATTCAGAAACATGGCATTCCTAAATTCCCAAAAAAAATTATATTTCCTGAATACTATTATATCGGAGTATACATAATTTTAGGATCTAAACTAATTACGAAACAATATACCTTAACTACCACAAATATTATAAGGACAAAATTTAGTCCCCTTAACTACCACAAACAATCTGGACTGTGATGCAACAGTTATAATCTTTCAAACAAACGCAATAACCATGGACTGTGATGCAGAAACCATGGACAATACAGAGATGCAGGAACCATGGACAATACAATTCATATCATAAATTTCACATTCTGGAAGGAAAACACACAAATCATTTTATATGGTAATAGTATTACACAGTCCAGATGTACTTTCAACCACGAATCATTTGGGATAATAGTATTACCCAAAAATAAAAGTACCGAAACCATACACAAACCACAGCAATCAAACAATATACCTTAACTACCACAAACAATCCCCTTCAAACAACCTTTAGTCCAAAAACAAACTCCCTACTAGAGAACTATTTTCACCGCGGAGTTGGAAATTGCGATGGACTGATTGTGTAGTGCACCATCCCTGTCTCGAGCGCAGCCTTCGCTCTCTTGTTCATTGGTTTGCAAACATTTCGAGAAATACGATTTCCCTGTAATCTCGAATTTCTTGCTCATTCTTCCACTCCTTAGCCATCCACGGAAGAACCTTCCCATCCCCTTTTTCCAACATCCTCAGTAGGTAGTCTCCACAAAAAGAGCTGCCATGCCTTTGCCTAATACCCTTAATCATCTCCCATTTGAAACTGCTGAAATTGACGGACTTACTGCGGTTAGAGAAATACCCAGATACATGTTTCATCACGCGGAACCCCGTCGTCATCCACTGATGATCGAAACCATCTGTGCTCCTGCTGTCAAAGAATTGAAACTTTTGATCTCTCGTGTTCAAAATGAACATAGAATAATGCTCAGCGTGTAGAATCGGGAAGCACCACTGCAAAGGAACGATGCAAAAAAAAACCATCTGTCAGCCCTTAATAATAGTATCGTAGGAATAACAATATTATACTCAAACCCAAACCAAGGCATGAATTATTATATTATTAAGTTGCAACAAACTTACAATTTCGCAAGTACTTGTTAGGTCTTCGTATTTGCTCATCCAGGTGTGCTCATGAATGGCCCTATCAGCAATCAAGCCATATACCCCATCTTTCATAATTGGATTTTTAATGTTGGCGTGAACTTGTCCCTGTCAAGTATGAGAAAAATTCAAATTTTTAGTTTTAATACACAAAAAAAAATTGTCGATTAATAATTCATGCCTTGATCAAACTACTTACCTTGATAATACTATTATCTTCTTATCCAGACCACACAGAAACAACACAGTTCACCTAATTCAATAATAGTAATGCTTGAATACTATTATTTGTCATTTTGCTGTGAACAACGACAACTAAATGCTTAGAATCTAACGCAATGGCTGCACATATGTGGAACAAACAGTACTCATACAATAATTGCATCAGAAAGGCCAATCCACACACACAAACAGAGTTGCAGGAACAATTTACATTACAAGTTACATTGATAATAGTATTTCAAATATACTATTATCAGCTCAAATCAACCCCAAACAAACACCAAAGTTTACCTCATTCAACGCAGTAATCCTACAATACTATTATTGGTCAGTGACTGTGAACTGCAACAGTTATAATCTTTCAAACAAACGCAATAAAAATGGACTGTGATGCAGGAACCATGGACAATACAAAGATGCAGGAACCATGGACAATACAAAGATGCAGGAACCATGGACAATACAATGCATATCATAAATTTCACATTCTGGAAGGAAAACACACAAATCATTTTATATGGTAATAGATTACACAGTCCAGATGTACTTTCAACCACAAATCATTTGGGATAATAGTTGGTGCGCAAATTAATGCACACAATGTTTTACTCGCTAGATCGCTCTAGCGAGATCGTTACTTCCCAAGGGTCTTCCTTTCTCTATTACTCAGAACAGTGTGTCAAGCTATTCGGGGTGTCGTTTTGGGTTTGAATTGGTTTAAGATCTAAGTAAACTAATTAAGCAATTTAAACAAGTAAACAGGCAAAGCAAATTGGGGTTTCAAAGATAGACTAAGGCGGTTGTTCAGACTCGAATCCACGCTAGTTCGGTTTAGATGGATGAAATTATGTAAACGACGAAATTCAACAGACTAGACGACTCGGCAAATCCTTTTGTAATCTCTACTCCATGGTCAGGCCGTAGAGATTCAATTCTATCAAACCTACAAGCTCCTATGGTCAAGCTAACTTGCAAGAAATCAAGAACGATCAAGAACAGTGAAATGCCACGAAATCATGCAAAGAGATTAGGTTCTGACAATCCTATGGTCAAGCTATTGAGAACCTAACGACCTCCTAAACTCTAGAATGAAAAGCGTTCATGGTCAGACCCGCAATTCAAAGATAAACCCTGAAACTAACAATTGATCAAGTTGCCAGAATCAAAAAGCTTAAATTAGGGTTTAGGAGAAATCGCATCTAAGTCTGAAAGATCATCGATTAACATAAACGGGTTAGAAACCCGAAATCATCCATACAAAATCCTATCTAACGCTTCATCTAATCTAAACAACCCTAGAGATTTAGCCAGACATCGTTACAGAAGAAATCTCAGAAACAAAGAAGAAGAAAACTGGAGAAGAAAACATCTTACTCCGAGTAAACCTAATCTCGATTAATCCTCGAAACTCCTGAGTCAATCCCCGCTAATCCTCGCTCAATCGCGTCTCCAAAACTCCGTCTTCACCTCCGAGAGTGTCTGGTTCGTCAGAGAAAAGTAGAGAATTGCAGAAAAATCAAGTATGTTTCCTCCCTCCTCGAAATTGGGTTAAAAACCCAATTTCCGTCAAAATCCGGAATTAAAGCAAAAAGTGCGGGAAGGGGGTCGAAAAGTGCGGAGGCGCACTTTTCCCTTCAAAAGGCGCACTTTTGGACCTGAATCCAGCTCCGGTAATTTCCACCTCATTTGTGCTCCAAATTGATCCCCGTTTGAAGCGCCGAGCTCGTAGAAAGGTCCTCCACAATGTGGTAACCTGAAATCTCAACAAAAACAACTCGAAGCAACATCAAATTGCCCAAAAGAGGGCCAACGGGGATAAAACATATTTTACATAAAAATCATTCAAGTTCATCACAATTCAGAGTCAAACAAGAGGAATGTCGTTCAAATGTGGCGAGATAAACACGGTAAATCTAACGTCATCAATAGTATTACCCAAATAAAAGTACCGAAACCATACACAAACCACAGCAATCTAACTGAAAAACGCGATGAATGCTGTCACTAAACCTAATTCCGAACACAATCGAAACCACAGCTACGTCTGATTGCACATGCAGAGTTAGAAATCAATACCTGGTTATGGGTCTTGTCGGCTCTTTATGGTTCCACGAAACCAAAGCGGCTGCACCAAATCAGAAATCGGAGTGACGTGGGATGAATCGGCAGAGGGATGTCGCGCGGTAGTGCTTACCTGAGCGAGAAGACTGACTCTGCTCTCCCACCGACGGCGGTTGCACTCGGCGACTAAGGGCGACGGTTTTTTGACTGCAGAGAAGAGGGAGAGAATGGGCGGCCGGAGAATGGGGGGAGCGGGTTTTTGTGTAGTCACGGTTAAAAGAGGAAGTTAAATGTAAAAAGTAAATAATATAATGAAATTTGTGGTAATTAAAAATATTTTAATATGCCACATTAATTGAATCCCATATTTTCTATTACCTCTAACCATTAGACATTCTATAGAGATCTAATGGCTCTTAGGATTATGTCTATATTTGTCCCACTCCTAATTCGGACGGAAAGAACCATACTTTTTTTTGATGAACTGGAAAGAACCATACTTATATCGACATCATGAATACCTAACTACAAAGAGAAGTCTACTTTTACCATAGGATATTTTTATGCCATAAATTGAATGCAAGTGGGTTGGTTTCCCACGTGCTTGTTTTCAGGTTAATTAAAATTTCTTAACACTCATTTCTCTATAACAACAAAGAAAGTGGAGGATACTTTTAGGGAAATCCTACCATTAGGACACCCAAAGTGTCCTCATATGAGGACACCTCTTAGAGTCGTAGGATTTAATCTTAAAGATCGGAAGGCCTATATTAATTGGACATAAGGGTAATTTCAATATTTTATTTATTGCAGATTTTTAATTATTATTTATTAATTTTCGGATTTGCAGTTACTTTGCTGATTTTTTATTCTTTTTTTCTGCTCCTTTTTTGCTCCATTTAATTTATGATTAAATTAAATATCTTTTTTTAATTAGTTCTTCATTTTCTTCTCTATGCTCGCCGGTTTTTGTTGTGTATCTCCGGTGGTTTTAATTTTAGATTAGTTTCTAACACTTTTTGTGGAAATTGTTTCGAACTGTTCCTCTTTATCATTTCGGAACAGTTCCTATTTTATTGTTTCAGAACAGTGATCCATTTTAAAAGTAATGGAACTTGTTGAAAATCGATTTTGTTCCTTATTACCAAATCGGAACATTAAAGAACATAAAATCTTGAATCAAATTGAAATAATACCAAATTTATGTTCCATAAGTAGCTATATGGAACAATGTTTCCAATTCACCAATAAGCTTTTGTTTTTAATTGTGTAATTGGAACACAACTCATAAGAAGAAAATCAGAACAAAGACGAAGAAGATATAGATTAAATCTCAGATCTGATCCATCCAGACACTCTCCACCCTCCCTAAAGTCACAAAATAATGGGATGTTGTTCCCAACCAACACTGAAGGTTGGTGCCAAATCCAAAATCAATTTATGAATAAAACTAATCAAAATCTCTACATATTATTATGTAAAATTAAAACCATATAAAGAAATTAAAATCCGGTGAGATTTCATTCAAATGCCCACTGCTTCTCCTTTGGAGGGTTTGCTACAGTGATCTTGCAGGTTAGATCCAATAGCCCCTTGTCCTTCAAGTAGTAGGCTGTCGATGCCGTACCTTGTTCATAACCAAGTGGTGACTGTGGTTGTCGGTTTGACTCCGACTTCTGGAGATCCTCAAGTCATCGGCGGAGGTGGATCTCTTCGTGAATAAAGGCTTCTGCACCACTACCACCAACGCCGACGAGGATGAGCCACGGCGGGTCGACGAGGGATGCCACGACGGCAGTTTGACGAGGTAAAGAGAGGGTTTCCAAACGAAGGCTTCCACATCCCCGACTCCTCCTTCACCACCATTACCACGAACGCCTACGAGGATGAGCGATGACGGTCGATGAGGACG
This sequence comes from Linum lewisii, assembly GCA_034768395.1. Taxonomy (NCBI): domain Eukaryota; kingdom Viridiplantae; phylum Streptophyta; class Magnoliopsida; order Malpighiales; family Linaceae; genus Linum; species Linum lewisii. The sequence goes on along the minus strand of CM068298.1, from coordinate 4,536,958 downwards.
CTGCTACGGCAGCTTGACGAGGGAAAGAGAGAGTTTTCGACGATAGAGAGAAAAAGAGAGTTTTTTCGGTGGTTGTTTGTACAAAATGGAATTTGATTAGGTTTCTGTTGAAACCCTATTTTTTAAACTATATATATTAGTTGGAAAATGACTATTTTGTACATTTTATTCTAATCCCTTGGATCTAGTTCCTAATCTAATGGTTCTTAATAGTGTCCTTATATGAGGACACTAATAGGTGTCCTAATGGTAGTAGTTCCCATATTTTTACGCTATAATGAATACTTGGATTTACATATCCTATAAATGGTTCTTTGCGTTTCTTTTAATTTAAATGGTTGATTTTCATCACAATACCAAGAATCCAAAATAATTCAGCTCATATTGTAGCAAAATTTGCTCTTAACTTCTTGCCAAAATCATCCTCTCTGATTAGGGCTGGGAAATCAGTTAAGGTTAATTGCTAAAACCGATTAACCGACCGAAATTGGTTAACCAATGGTTAACCGATTTGAATTTCGGTCGGGGGCGGTTAATGATTTTTAAATTTGTCGGTCAGCGGTTAAATGACGGTTAACCGCCGGTTAACCGATGCTGACCGATTCTGCAAAAGAATTGAAATACAAAAATTAGGGTTCATTTGTTCCCTTCCCCAAAAAAGGTAGTCTCTCAACTAATGCTTTCTCTCTATGCCATGGTCACCGCCGACTCACCGCAATGTCGCCGATCCGACGAGGTTCTCCCCTGCCAGGTGCCAACGACGGTAAGGTTCCCTCTTGCTCTTGTTTCTTCTTCTCTTCACTTTTCTTCCTTCTCTTAAATTCTCTTCCCTCATACGAATCTAGATCTGACCGTCTGAGATCTGTTACTATGTTTGGTCGTTGCGAGGAGAGGAGGGCTGCTGTTATCAGGGCTGACAGTGAAAGTGAGGCTGCTAAGCTCATCTCTGAGGCAACCACTAAGGCTGGCATGGGGCTGATTGAGCTTAGGAGGATTAAGGCATCTAGGGAAATTGCTGGAACTCTTGGGAATTTATATAGGGGAGAGCCAGCCGATGAAGTGGGCAATGAGGTTGAGAGTGGCTCTGTATCTAGCCCAAGCTTTGGAGTACTGCAGCAGCAAAGGGAGGGCTTTGCCATGATCTCAACGCCTATAGGGTTCTCTTTGACAAGGTTGAATCTTTATTCTCATTCAGTTTCCATATGTTTCCAATTTTGGTTCTTAATCTTCTGACTGATGATGGTTTGAGTGTAGGATGGGAATCCAAGGCTATCTTGCTTTGGGATGATGAAGAACAGCCGAGATGGCAAGAGTTACAGTACCAATCTGGCATTCACCCCTCCTGAGTACTTGAGAACTGGTAAATGTCCATTGAAGATCTTTGCCTCATCTTTAGGGTATTTGAATCATTGTGTCGATCTGCAGCATGAACCGGGTTGATAAGTTGTTGTGCTTTACCAATGCTGCGTGATTGGATTTGCTACTGTCGTTCGGCCTGGTTTTGAATTGATTCATCCAGCTTCCTGGCTTGTCGGACTTTTAGGCTACTACTTGCTACATGTTGTTGTAAACTGCTGACCAGAAATTTGCTACTCTTGGCAGGTAGAGTGACTCCAGAGAGTGTAGTCTACAGCTTTGGAACACTTTTGCTGGATCTTCTGAGTGGCAAACACATTCCTCGTTGCTTACAGCTTGAAGCTCCACTGCATTAACTTGGTTAAATCTGTTCAAATTGCAGCCTGCATTGTAGTTCTTAACTAAAATGTTGAGGGTTTTACCTCTTTCTTTTTAACAGGTTCCATCTCATGTGTTGATGGGCATCCCTTCAGCAACGGAGCCACTATCTTTAACTGGGTTTATGACCCTAAAATTGGTTCAAGTTGTGGGCATCAAAGGTCTTCTTATGATTACATAAAACTAGACCGTGTTAGCTATTATGAGGAAATTCAACTGTAATGGAGCCTGGTGTAATTTTCAACTGTCAACAGTTCTGTTCTTTTATTCAGTTGATTTTTGTGCTTGGTTAAATGATTAGGTCGGTCGAAATTTGGTCAGTCGGTCGAAATTCGGCTAGTCGGTTAAAATCGGTCAATTTTTGGTCAATCGGTCAGTCGGTCAGAACTAGGTCGGTTAACTTTTCGGTCGGCCAAATGTAAAAAAAATTGGTCTGTCAATTTTTGGTTTTGACCAAAATCGGTCAAAAAACTAACCTTGAAATATCGGTCGGTCAGTCGGTCAAAATAAATTTAAGGGCGGTTAACCATTGGTTAACCGATTTTCATCGGTTTTTGACCGCACCGACCGATTCCCAGCCCTATCTCTGATGAACCTTATACTTTATTTACTTTAATACATTCTTGTTGAGAAAAGTGTATATTTAGGTTTTGTGATTACTCGTAATTTGTGTTGGTCCTTTTTCCTCTCTCTCTCCCTCTCCCCCTCTCTCTCTCTTTTTCTTTTGTTTTGTATCTTTTAGGTTGGCTCGCTATCTATAGGTTCTCCTCATGGGGAGTTGCCTCGGAAAAAAAAAATGGTTGATTTTCATTGTTGCTCTGTCTGTCATTTGATTGTATTCCGTACTTAATTAATAAAATTTATTTGTGATCTAATATATGATTTTGCCTAATAACATGTCAATGATATGTTTCTATAATCAACTAGTTTTGTATCCGATCAGTAGGTTGAGATTTTTTTTGGTTAATATACCTTTTTGCCCCTCTACTATGCAGAGTTAACAAACATACCCATTTACTATTTTCTAACCAATTTAACACCCTCTACTTTGAAACATTTAACAAATATGCCCCTCCATTTATCTTTTCATCTATTTTTTATCTAATCACTTGATTATACGTGCTACATCATATTATTTGTCCACAACATCACTGATCGAGATGTCCACAAGGTGAAAAATATTTAAATTAAAAAGAAAAGGAAAAGCATTATAATCACCATTAGTACAGATGTGTTTGTGGTATTCCTTTTTCTTTTTTCTTTCTAATTTAAATAATTTATGGATAATTGTGTAAATTAACAAGTTCAACTCAGATAAAAAGTGTACTAAATATAATAATGTAATGGAAGTATGCAAAGATAAATACACATTCACAAATGCCATTAAGATGGCAAAAAAATTATAGATGAAAAGATAAATTGAAGGGGCATATTTGTTGAACTTTTCAAAGTAGAGGGTGTTAAATCGGTTAGAAAATAATAAATGGGTATGTTTGTTAACTTTGCATAGTAGAGGGGCAAAAAAGTGTATTAACCATTTTTTTTATGAATACTAATTTCATTCCATCAAAATGGTAAACCCACCAATTGTGGCAGAGAATACCGAAAGTTTTACACCAAAACAATGGGTCGCCCTTCAGGCATCCTCACCCAAGGTTAAACTTCGGTCTCATCAAGAGGCTGCAATTTCATCGGTACGACAGTCGCCTGCTACTAGCTCTTCCGGCCTTGCTGAAAGCTCACAGACAAAGAAATGACCCAAGCCCACTCACCTAAATTAGTCTCTACCACACATTAGCTATCAACAAGGAAATCCTTGGATTTGCTTCTGGTGGGAGTCGAACCCAGGGTGGATGTACCCAAGCCAACATCTAGCCAAGTGCTTTACCACTAGGCCAGAAGGTGCTAGATGTAACTACATTTTTACATGTGTAACAATCACTACAAAAAAATTGATCTTTAGCTACTGCAAAATTACAACGGCATGTAGTAATTTGCAGTAGCAAATACTATTTGCCACACAACTATTTGCTACACTTGCATCCCCGTCGCAAATAGTGGTGTGGCAAATAGTATTTGCTACTGCAAATTACTACATGAAATTAATAGTGATTATCGTAGCTAATACTAACGATTTGCTACTACATTTTCATGCCGTTGTAATTTTGCAGTAGCTAAAGATCAATTTTTTTGTAGTGAATAAATCTATGCCAAGCTGAATTCCCCGAGAGTCTCAAGGCCAAAACTTCCAGCTTAATCATGCGAATCAAACTGTCAGGAGAAGTAGCCTTGTTCGCATAAAATCGTCGGCATCTCTCTCGCCAAACATGACTAATCACAACTCTCCAAAATAATCTGTAAACTTTAGCTTTAACTGAGTTGTTAGAGACTAAGGCCAAAAACCAGTCACAAGCACCTGTCCAACAAGTCTGAAGAGGAATAGCAAACAGAAGAATTCAGCTTGTTTTTGTCTCCACAAGATACACTCACTTCGGTTGAGATTGTTTTTAATAATAATAATCATATAATATTTTTGTTATCTGAAAATTGTTGAATATATGATGAACACTTCACTTCGGTGATGCGGCATAACTAGTTACGCTAATACGTGACATCCTATTATTGGTTGAATAAATAAGAAAATTTACTTTTTTTAGAACAATAATTACAAGCATTGAAAGAGAAAAACACATTGTGCAAGGAAGTCTCAAAACTCCATTGTCTATGAGTTGGATTGACAACCACAACTAGACAACATATCCGTCTATTGAATAAAACCTCCCTACTTTAACATTTTTAATAAGGAAAAAATAGCACTTTACCCCTCTCTATTCTCCCAACTTAACAAATAGCCTCATATACTATAAATCTAACTTTCCTACTTTGATCAATTTGCATTTTGGATCCTTCCATTTCAATTTTCATCTTCATGACGTTAATTGGTTGGCATTCAATACACCTCATTAGCTCCAATAGCCAATGTATTAGCTTACTAAGCATTTTTTTCAATTGAGAATATAAGTATATATAATTACATATGATGAAGTTGACAAATAAAATGTGTGATTTTAAAACCCTTCGTATTTCACCGTACTCTTCGCAACACCTCCCCAATTTACCTCTTATAACAACTCTTAGTCTCCTATCTTCGACGTCTCTCTTCGCCAGTGTACGACGTGTCCAGATTTAATGTTAAGAAGACGATAATCGATAGTTGAAATGAAAGTACCCAAAATTCAAAGTAACCGAAATAGGAAAAATAAAAATAGCGATTTATAGTCGACGTCATCATATACAGTTTTGTCGGTTGCGGAAAGTCTACTCTGATGCCGACCGGTGAAATCCACGATTACGATTACCATTCTGAATATTCTTCCATTATCGTCGATGTTTCTCCTCCCCAATTACTACTAATTACTATCTCTGTTCTTATTTAATCATAATTAAGAGAGGGATAATAACAATTAAGAATGAATACATGGCTGTTCTTGTTGTGAGTCTTGTCTTCCTTCATCCATCCATGGCTGCCCTGCCATTCCCCAGCTCTCCCCTCACTGAAGGTAAAGCGTATACATAACCGTTTCTTGCATTAGTTTTTTGCAATATACTAGTTTAGTTGATGAAATTTGATTTCAATTCCCGACCTAATGAGAATTGTAATGTAATTATTTAGGTCAACTCTTAGTAAATCGAGAATTTGAGGAAACTCAATTCATCAACCAAACCACATGTTATATATTATATACTTGCCGATTTCACAATAAAGTATAAACTACATACCCATTCTGTCATGAACTCAACTTCTGTCATGGACCCGCCCATTAAGATGTTTGCCTCACGTTGTGTTGAGAAATATTGTAACTGTCTCGTGACAATTGGCATGAGATCTACTATTGTGAGGACTTCATTAAAAGTCCTTATATGAGGACCCTCCTTATAGCCGTTGGATGATGATCCTAATCCAACGGTGGGGAACAAAGTATGGGCAAAAGGAAAAAAATAAGGTAACTAATTAAAAATGGAACTCTCAACTCAGGAAAAAGAAGCAGTTACCAATTAAGGAATTGACCATAATACCTATTTCATATTAACCATTGGATCTCTATTACATAAATTAAGGATGTAGATTAATGTCTTTATATAATGACACTTAGGGAGTCCTCATATTAGCAATTGCCAATTGACATACTCTAATAGTCGCCCCTGGTTCCAATGCTGAATCTGTTGACCACTTGTTTTTTAGTTGTGTCTTCGCCTCAGAGGTTTGGACTCTCATTAGTTCAAAACTTTCCATCCATGGCCCCACCCTTCTTCAACGGTTGGTTTCATTCAGGGGTGGAAAGGATTGAACTGCTTGACGAAATTCCAATCGGCGAAGAAAGCTATCATTCATGCGGTTCTTTGGTTCATTTGGATTGAACGTAACAATAGGATTTTTAGGGATGTGACTTGCTCTTCGACCTCCACGACGATCAAACTCTGGTTTGCGGTTGGTGATTGGCTTTTGGCAGAAGGCAGTTTTTTGTCTACAGATTTGATTGTTTGGAGGCGGCTGGTGTTCGATAACGGCTAAGCCTCCTCGCTTCTCTTTCTTTCTTTTCGACTCTTTTGTTTTGCCTGCCTGTACGCTTTCCTCTGCTTTTTTTAGATTTTTGCCCCTTCTTAGCAATTTTTTTTGGGTGCTGGCCCCTCTTTTCGTCCGCCGGGGCAGGCACCCCAATCTCACTATTTAATTAATGTTTGGGATATTTAAAGGCTGAGATGAAGAAAGGACCTCAATTCCCCATTTTGTTTTATTTGTATTCTTCTCTCTCTATGGGATCAAATTGGGTCTATTTTATTTGTTTTGTTTTAATTCCTCTCTCTTTTTCTCTCTCTATCTGCAGACTTCATTTCTTATTTATTTCTCTTTCTTTCTCTCTCTTCTTATTAATTAAATAATCAAGTTCATTCCTTCTCTCTTAACCTTCTCACACAAAATGAAAGAACACCATATCCACGTTAGATCCTATTTCCAACCCTATAATCTTCTTTTCCTTAGAATTTCTCTACAACGACAACAACTTCTCCATCACGCCCAACCACCATAATGACAAAGCCATCGTAGTGTTTCTGAAGTGTTACTGGTTATTTGGGTGTTACTTGGATTCATGATATTTGGCCTTTCGATTGGTGTTGTATTGGTTATCTGGGTGTTATTGGAGTCTCACTAGAGTTTTACTGGAATGTTACCCAAGTTTTATCTGAGTCTGACTAGAGTATTACCTCAAGTAAAACTCGGATAAAACTTGGGTAACACTCCAGTAAAACTCTAGTGAGACTCTAGTAGCCTTCTAGTAACACCCGAATAACCAGTACAACACCAATCGAAAGGCCAAATATCATGCATCCAAGTATCACTAACACCCAAATAACCAATAACACTACTATGTCTTCTGGAACTTTGTATCTTTGTCATTGTAGTGGTTGGGGTGATGGAGAGAAGTTGTTATTGTCGAGAAATTCGAAGGAAAAGAAGATTATAGGGTTGAAAATCTGATTTAATGGATCTGGTGACTGATTCAATTCTTGTTTCAATAGAAATTATAATTTCTTTCATTTTGTGGGAGCTTGAGAAGGAGAGAAGAATGAAGTTTAATTGTTTAATTAATAAGAAGAGAAAGAAGAAAGAGAAAGAAAAATGGAGGAAGAAGAAAGAGAGTCTGCACCAAATAATTAAAAGATGGAGAGAGAAAGAAGAATACAAACAAAACAAAATGGTGGGATTGGGGCCCTTTCTTCATCTCAGCTTTTAGATATCCCAAACATTAATTAAATGGTGGGATTGGGTGCCCACCCCGGCGGACGAAAAGAGGGGCCAGCACCCAAAAAAATGGCTTCTTAGTAGGTTTGAAGGGTTGTTTTTTTGGCAGGCTTTTTGTTTGCTTGTTTGAGAGCACCTGCTGCTTGTAGTGCTGGTTGCCAATTTGGCCTCCTTCCCTAGTATATAATACTCACATATTCTCATCAAAAAATAGTCGCCCCTAGTTAAATAAACTTCTCGTAGAGGATAATTAATACTCCACATATAATTTTTAGTAAAAAAGATTATTTCGTAAAAATGATTATATATAATCTTTATGAAACATTCAACATCGAAATGAAACTTGAAAATTATATATGGAGTCTTATTTCTTTATTGTAATAATTGAAAAAATGCCAAGTAACTTAATTCATAGTGAATATGATTAGATAAATTGATTTTGATATTAGAGAAATACGCAATACCACTTTAGATAGTATAAACGCATTGAAAGGTTGAAAATATTATTGTTGTATTTGTAGAGACAGCAGAGGTAGCAGGCGGAGCAGCGATAGTTGAGAACACGTGCGATAATCGATGCTCAGAAGGCTACCGTTGTTGTCGATGTAAAAAAGAAAAACTGAAACCGTGGCAATGCGTGCATTGTTGCAAGGACGAGGACTAGTAAGTAATTTTGTGTCATACATATTTTATAAAATATTCATATTTTCTGTCAGTTAATAAAATAATTACATTAATAAGAAAAGTTTGAATTTAAGAGCCAAAGTAGGTATAGTAGCTCTGTAGCTGATGCGTTGCGTTTTATCAATGGAATGCAGGCCCGAAATAAGCTAAGCCTACTAAATCAAGGACATGAATTAATGATACTCTACGAACAATTACGCCATAATTAATGAATAATTGGACTATAAGTGGTTCCTAAGTACTTTCTTAATTTCAATGCTTTGTCTGTAATTTCAGTGTATTCCGTACTTGATGAATAAATTTACTCGTGCTCTATTCTATTCTATTCTATTATGTCATGTCATGATCTCATGAGTACACTGTCATTTATAGTGTCTCTAAGTTTGTGTTGTCAGTTTATTGGTGACTCGATCATAGAGAGAACTTGATAGTTTAGTGATGAAGGGTCAAGATCGCCTTAAAGTTAACCCCAGGCGTGTGGTCGTTGGCTACTTGCGTGTTGGCCTTCTGGCCTTGGCTGACTGACTTTGACTTGTCGGACCATCTATGTGGTCTACATCGATGATTTCTTTAAATGTTATGTTACATGGTTTGATAGTTAAATGTTGGTTAGTTTAATGGTTGGGTGTTGGCCACGACTTGAGTCTTGGTTTGTCAAGTCACATTAGTAATTTATATTTTGTTTGATTTTCACGGATACTTATAGTATCGACTTATCAAGTACGGGTTCATCGAGTAATAATAGTCATTGAAATTTTTTCAATACAACATAAGAAAAAAAAATCGTTGTAGGTTGTACCGAAAATAGTGGTTGGTCGGCCTGCAACTAACATCATACCCGCCTACGACGAAAATTGGTTGCGACAAAGCAAAAATTATCGTAGGTGAAAGCCTACGACTAAGCCTAGGAAGTCATAGCGGACCCTGAGCTTAGTTGCAGGTGACATGACCTGCGCTAAGCTTGGGCGGCCGTGACAAGCTTAGTCGCATGCCCTAGCACCTGCGACTAGTTGGAGGCAAAGGGGGAGGGACGACGGTCGGAGGTAGTGGGAAGAAAGAGGAGGAGGTGGAGGTAGATGAGAGAGAGGGGGTTTTATAAATTAGGATATTTTTTAATTTAAAATTAATAAAATTATTATTTTATTAATATTTTAGCTGATTGGGATATGTGACTCACTTGTCAACATTTAATGGAAAATTTGGACGGAAATATCATTCGAGATTTTCTTAAATGGAACTTTTGAAACAATATGTACCAAAATGAAATTTTGACTCCTAAATTTTGATTTATTTTGATTACCGAAATTTTGATTTGTTCACGAGTTACGTGGTTGATACTCGAGTGTTGGTTTATTAAGAGTCGTAAGTTGAACAATATGAGTTTTCAAGTCTTGGTTCATCAAGTCACGTAAGTCACTAATGTTCGGTAAGATTTTTATTGGTTTCAGTAGCCTTCAAATCAGAATTTGTTTGGACTACTTGTAGGAGGTTGCAGTCAAATTTTTTACGAGTTTCATTAATCTTAATATCAAAATCTATTCAAAATTATCTATAAAATTTTACCATTTCTTCATAGTAATCGTATTAAATCATTTTGTTTGAGCTCATTTCAATAAATTGTTCGATCTTTGCACGAGCTATTGGGGGGCCACATTCTTGATTCGGATTCCTGTTGTAGGACATTAATGCGCCTCTTACTTGGTTCGGGGATATCCTTGTTGTTAGATATCAGTCTTTGTTGTTGCATGATTGTTATATGGAGAAAGTGCCATGCACAACACTCCTACTTCTGTTAATAGCCCAATGGGCTCACGGTATGTAATATACCGTTTAGGGTTCGGCCAAATAAAATCCTAGCTGACTATATATATATTGGTAATCAAGCCGTGTAATAGCTTAAGGCTTATCTCTCTCATAATAAGATCTCAATCTCCTTCTCCGTGGACTAGCTAACATTACGTTAGTGAACCACGTTAAACTTTGTGTTCATCACTTTTTCATCGTTCTTCTCGTATTTCTCTCTTGTTCCAACAGGTATCAGAGCAGGGATTTAATCAATCGTACTCTGACTCCGTCAATGTTCGGTTCAATGGTCAAAACTATGCGCTTTGGGAGTTCTCTCTTCGCACATTCATTCAAGGCAAGGGGCTCCTGCCCTATCTCGACGGCTCCAAACCTTTACCGGCGGCAATCTCCTCTTCATCACCTACTGTTACTTCAGATTCCTCTCCTAAAGTTGGTGAGTCTGTCAATGCTTCAGCTTCTGAATCAGCTTCTCTCGAGATTGCTATCGCTACGTGGCAGATGAACAACGCCCGTGCTCTATCTATATTTTGGGTTCGGTGGAACCATCAATTGCTCTCTCTCTTCGAGCTTTTCCGTCTGCGGCGGCCATGTGGTCCCATCTTAAGGCCACGTACTCCCATGTTAGTGCTTCCCGCTTGTTTGACCTCGAATTTGCCCTCGCAAACCTATCTCAAGGTGAATTGGATGTCAATAGCTACTACTTGGCAGTCAATAATCTATGGACAGAAATCGATTTGCTCTCTTCATCTATGCTTTCTTCGCTGCTAATCTAGAAATTCAGTCTGAGCGTCGTCGAGCTCGCTCGTTTCAGTTTTGATGCGGCTGCGTCCGGAATTCGAACAAATCCGATCACAGTTGCTATCTTCTAACAAATCTGATATGACGGAGATTATTGGGGACCTCGTGCGTGCTGAAACGAGGCTTCGGGCTCAAGCCCATCTTGACAACCTTAGCACTGCAGCTCCAGGTACCGTTTTTGCTGCTCACAAATCACGTCCTCAATTTCTTTCACAATCTCAGCCTACCACACCTGTTCAGAATAATAATACTGAAATTCAGTGTCGCCACTGTCAAGAGCCCGGGCACTATTATTCTCATTGTCGTAAGCGCAACATCTGCACTTATTGTAAAAAATCGGGTCATATTATAACCGATTGTCAGAAACGTGCTCGTAATAATGCTCGTACAGGACGAGGAAATCATGGCACGGGAAATCAAGGAGGCGCGAGCTATTCTGTCGAGGAATCGATTGGCTCTAGCTCAGTTTCTGATATGGGTTCTATTTCCCCGTCAATTCTCGCCACCAATGCTTCGCTGGATAGCTTGGTTCAATCTGCTCTTCAAAGGGTCCTCCCACAAGCTTTGAATTCTGCTTTCGCATCCATCGGTATCTCAGGTACATCTAATCAATGGTTTGTAGATTCAGCCTCTTTTAATCATATGACAGGACGCCGAGAACTTTTTCGTGATTATAATTCTGTAATGGGTCAACATGTTGAAGTTGCTAATGGACAATGTTTGCCGATTGAGGGAATCGGCACTGTCACTACTCCACATCTTGTGTTGCCTAATACACTTCACGTTCCAGCTCTAGTTCCAAACTTGGTATCCGTTGGCCAACTAACAGAAAGTGGTTGTCTTGTGTCTTTTGGTGAACATGGTTGTGTTGTGCAGGACCGTCAGACCAAGAGGAGGATAGGAACGGGAAGTAAGCGGGGACGAAACTTTATCTTAGATCGGCTGGAGTCACCAATTTCGGCGCTTGGAGATGTGGCTTGTTCAAATAGATTATCTTTTTCTGTTACTAGTAGTTCAAATAAGTTGTGGCAGTTATGGCATTCTCGGTTAGGCCATCCACATTCGGCAAGACTCATGGATATGTTTAAGAAACAGAAGTTAGCAATTCCTTTTAATACAAAGAATTTGTTATTCCAGATTGTGTGGATTGTATTGAGGCCAAGACCGTTGCTATCCCGTTTCACTCTAGTACTTCGACGGTTTCAGATATGTTTGATTTGATTCATACTGACTTGTGGGGACCATGTTCTACGACCTCGCGTTTTGGTTTCCGCTATTTTGCTCTTTTCATCGATCACAAGTCGCGGTTTGTATGGGTCTATTTTTTGCGGCTCAAGTCTGATCTTACTACGGTTCTCCAAGACTTTGTCGCTATGGTTAAAACTCAGTTCCAGAAAACTATCAAGATGGTTCGCTCCGATCCGGGCGGTGAGTTTACCTCTACTGCTCTTCATGATTTTTATCGTCGTGAGGGAATTTTGTTTCAGCAATCATGTCCAGGTGTCTCGGAACAAAATGGCTTGGTGGAACGTAAGCATCGTCATATTCTTGACCTCACACGTGCTATTCTGATTCAATCTCGGGTTCCTCCTCAATTTTGGGTGGAGGCTATACGCACTGTGGTATTCTTGATTAATCGGCAGCCGACTCCCGTTCTTGATCATCTCTCACCCTTCGAGATTGTCTATTCTCGCTCTCCGGATTATTCTCGTCTTCGGGTGTTTGGTTGCACCTGTTTTGTTCTTCTTCCAAAGAAGGATCGTACGAAGTTGGCCGCCAAGACAGTTCGATGTGTATTCTTGGGTTATACTGATCATCACAAGGGATATCTGTGTTACGATCCTCGCCAACGACGTATCTATACTGCATATCACGTTGTCTTCCAGGAACACCTTTTTCACTATCATAATCCAACAAACCCACATATACGACCAGCTCCTTCTCTCCATCTACCTAGCTTTGATGATACCTCACCCAACTCCAATTCTCCACACCTCTCATCTCCCACTCACCAAACCACACCTGATGTTGCTCCCACTTCCCAATCATCACCGTCCACCTCGCATTCCCATACAACAACACCCACTCACCAAACACCAACCTCTCCTTCCCATGCAACATCCCATTCCCATTCAATCATACCCACTGATCACCAAACACCAAATTCCCCTTCCCATGCAATTTCTACGTCCGATTCTTCTCATACTACTCAAGACTCTCCTCCGTCACACGATCTTAATTCTCCTGCCACATCACAACCCGACGCTCTAGTCGCCTCACCCAAGGAATTTTGCCACCTCGTTATACAGATTATGTGACATATGCCACCTCAGGTATTCCGATTCCTACCACATATAAGCAGGCCAAAGATAACCCCAATTGGCAACACGCCATGCAGATGGAGCTCGAGGCACTTCATGAAAATCAGACGTGGGATTTGGTTCCTCGGCCCACTCATGCACCGGTCATTGGCTCTCGATGGGTATATACGGCTAAATTTCATCCGGATGGGACCCTAGATCGGTACAAAGCTCGTTTGGTTGCTCAAGGGTTCCGACAGGAATACGGGATCGACTATGAGGAGACGTTTGCTCATGTGGCCAAAATGCAAACGGTTAGGGTTCTTCTTGCTCAAGCAGCCCAAGGTATGTGGCCGTTATATCAATTGGATGTGAAGAATGCCTTCTTACATGGCAATCTGAAGGAAACTGTCTATATGGAATGTCCACCTGGGTATCATCTCTCCTCGCCTAATATGGTTTGTCTTCTCCGGCGATCTCTATACGGGTTGAAACAAGCACCTCGAGCATGGTTTGACACCTTCCAGACCCTCATCCTTTCCTCAGGTTTTCAGCAAAGTCGGAATGACCCCTCGCTATTCACCAAACGAACGGATAACGGAATCACAGTCCTTCTTATTTATGTTGATGATATGATCCTTACTGGTAGTGATACCCAGGGTATCACGGAGATTCGACGAATCATGAGTGATCATTTCAAACTTAAGGATTTAGGTGAGCTCTCCTTTTTCCTTGGTATTCACGTCTCGCGTTCTTCCTCTGGAATTTTCATTCATCGGAAAAAATACATTGCGGACTTGCTTGAGGAAGCTGGCCTCTCCACGTGTAAACCAAGTTCAACCCCTATGGAGCCAAACCTCAAATTGCAGCGGGATGGGGGTGATTTAGTGGCAGATCCAACACTTTACCGAAAGCTTGTTGGAAGTTTGATTATTTGGCTGCTACTCGACCAGACATCGCTTACGCAGTTCAAGTCGTAAGTCAATATATGGCACATCCTCGGATTCCTCATCAAGATGCCGTTTTCCGTATACTGAGGTATCTTAACGGTACGAGGCCAACAGGTATGTATTTCCCACGGTCAGGATCACACCAATTATCAGCATATGCCGATGCCGATTACGTCGGTTGTATTGATACTCGTCGGTCCACCTCTGGGTGGTGTGTCAAGTTCGGTGATGCCTTTATTTCTTGGCGGTGTAAGAAGCAGGATAAGGTGTCCAAGTCATCCACAAAAGCAGAGTATCGTTCCATGTCTGAAGTATGTTCGGAAGTTGTTTGGCTTCAACGACTTCTCCGTGATGACCTTGGCGTGGAAGTGGCTACCCCGATTCATTTGTTCGGAGATAATACGAGTGCAATTCAGATTGCCACCAATCCAGTTCTACATGACAGAACGAAACACATCGAGACGCATATTCACTATATCCGAGACATGATCAACTCTGGTGAAATTCGCCTTTTCTACTTGTCATCGGAAGAGCAGATTGCAGACATCCTTACCAAGGTTGTTCCTACTAGTTGTCATTGGTTTCTATCGGGCAAATTGATGATGCGTAATCATTATCAATTTGAGGGGGGATGTTAATAGCCCAATGGGCTCACGGTATGGAATATACCGTTTAGGGTTCGGCCAAATAAAACCCTAGCTGACTAGTATATATATTGGTAATCAAGCTGTGTAATAGCTTAAGGCTTATCTCTCTCATAATAAGATCTCAATCTCCTTCTCAGTGGACTAGCTAACATTACGTTAGTGAACCACGTTAAACTCTGTGTTCATCTCTTTTTCATCGTTCTTCTCGTATTTCTTTCTTGTTCCAACAACTTCTTCACTAGTGCTGTTAGGCCCATCCTTAATTGAAATGATCGATGTGACATTCCAATTGAATACAACAACAACATGATTACATGAATCTGAAATTTGCATCCCCACTAGGAATTTTGTCTTAGTATTACAACACAACATCTAGTGCATGGAGAACCTTAGTAATAGAATAACATTAACCATAATTTCATTTGTGAACCAATTCAACTCATTAACCTTCTCATTAGACTTGTCAAATTCTAACACACACCTAATAGATCACCAACTTGGCAAATGACGGCCGAAGCCCAGTAGCCGATCGGCCTAGGCGTAGCAAGAGCCTAGTTGCGGCTTAGCGGGAGCCCAGCCGTCGGACTACTAGGATTGTCCATAGGCGATCTAGCTCTACGCCAACCAACGATTGAGATCATTCTTGAAGCAGGTCATCAATCAACTAATGACACGTGGCGACCCAGTCCAGATTTCGAGGTCCTATAAATAGAGACTTGGCCCCAATATTGATAGGACATGACCTTATACGTACACAGACAACACGCCTTAAGTAATCGATCACCGGGACGCTTAATGCACAATACATATGCCCTCATGGATACGCCCCAATACTTCTTTATCTCTCACTCATGACGCCTAACCCCTTTCACATTCATATACGAGCGTTTACTATTGTCTCTTGTACTCCTTGCGAGGTACGTTTCCAGAGCTCCAAGGCGCACAATGACTTGACAGACTTTAGTACTCAGTTAGTCACCAACCCTCTAGGTTGAACCTTTATTGTACGACTCAAACCATTTGGGCGGAACAGTACACTCCACCTTGATATGTGGTTTTGAATTGCCTAAAAATCTACTATATTCAATTAACCAAAACTTCTACTCGATAAATTTGTTACTTCATTGATTTGTTTAGTTTGTCGATTGATAGACAACAACTGTCTCATAGAAAAGCACATCATTTATCAATTATGGACCAGTTCATCCTAAAAACACAGAGAATATAAAACCCAGATAAACCAACCTTGCCAACAACCAATCATTCGTCTATGCTTGTTCCTATCAGCCGGTCTTCGCGAATATCAGTACTGGAGCCTTCCCTTTCACCACTTAACTACCTTCCAAACCACAAATCCAAATACAATAGCCGACGAGACCTTGATAGCCATGAGAATGAAAGCCCACCAGAAGCAAGCCAAGCACCAGATTCCCCTCCAACCAATTATAAATACAGTAGCACAGATTGTAAAGAAGAATCATCCTGAAAAGTTCAATACATCAGTAGAGTTTGAGAGCAAGTAAAATGGATAAGATTGAGCACAAATTCGTGGAAGTCGAAGGAGGATTGAAGATCCATGTAGCTGACATCGGATCAGGTATAATTTCAATTCACACAACCTGCAATTACTTAATGGATTCATTCATTGGATTAATAGATTCAGCACTTTCTGCTTCTGGGTATTCGACGCAGGTGACAAAGTTGTCCTCTTTCTTCACGGATTCCCCGAAATCTGGTACTCATGGCGGCACCAGATGCTCGGACTCTCGAACTCCGGCCACCGCGCCATCGCCGTTGACTACAGAGGATTCGGGCTGTCGGATCGCCCTCCGAAGCCTGAAGACGCCAACTACGTCAACATCGTGGCTGACCTTGTCGCCATCCTTGATTCCCTCGCCATTCCCAAGGCAAACAATTTCACTGAATTCAACAACTCAGTAGTGCAGCTCTGCATTTCTGTTTTCTCATTGAGGCATTTTGTCGAACAGGTGGTGCTCATAGGGAAAGACTGGGGAGCATTCGTCGCTTCTTGGTTCGGAATCCTTCACCCGGATAGAGTATCTGGGATTGTGACTATGGGGATTCCGTTGGCGGTCCCGGGGAGCTTCCTTGCCGGATTTACTGTGCCGGAAGGCGTCTATACTTCACGATGGGGGTAAATGAAGAACAGTTTATCAAATACGATTATGAAATATGAACAAATCGGGTTGAGACTTAGATTCGGGTTTTGGGTTTAAACCAGGAACCGGGTCGAGCAGAGGCTGATTTCGGGCGGCTGGATGCTAAGACGGTGGTGAGGAATGTTTACATACTCTTCTCCGGCAGCGAAATGCCGACGGCGGCTGAAGATGAGGAGATAATGGATTTGGTTGACCCATCTACTCCGCTTCCTCCTTGGTTCTCCGACGAAGATCTCTCAGCTTATGGTGCCCTGTATCACAAGTCAGGGTTTCAGATTCCCCTCCAGATACCCTACAGGTACTACATCCAAGATTTTCAAAATTAATGCTAGAATGTACCAAAACCTCTAATTGTGACTGTTTGTTCTGTGTAGATCGTTCCAGCAGAAGCTGGACATGCCAATAGCAGATCAGAAGCTGAATATGCCAGCTTTGTTGATCATGGGAGCTAAAGATTACTGCTTGAAATTTCCAGGGATTGAAGATTACATCCACAGTGATACTGCCATGAAGGACTTTGTTCCAGATTTGGAGACCGTGTTCATCGATGAAGGAAATCATTTCGTTCAAGAGCAACTGCCTGAACAAGTGAATCTCCTTATCCTCGGCTTCCTCGAAGCTCGAATCTTGCCATGAACATGTTCCTAGTTCCTAATACCCTACGAACGAGAGAACATAATATATGAATGTACTCATCAAAGACTTGTTATCGGCTTATCGCGTTAGTTTTCGATGAATGAATGTGTGAAGTTTTTCTTCATTCTCGTCTCGGTACAACGAAATCTGACACGAGAAGAGATTGCACTGTTTTTAATGATTTTCCGCCTTGAATCGCAAGCCTGAATCGAAAGTTTATTGTCACAAACAACATGGATTATAGAGAGAAATTAACATTGTGATTGACATTATTTTCAATGGTTGCATCTTGCACTTGAAAGCACATCAAATTCAGGACCAAATTCTGGTTTTGAGGAAACCTAATACAAGCTCATTCACTTGTTCAGGGAACTGTTCCTGTACAAAATGGCTTCCTTCACTCAAATGTATGATCTTCAAGTCCTGCACAAAATGTTTCACTCCATTGTTGGCATAATCCTCAAACCCAGGAGTTTTATTCACATAATCTTTGTCACCCAGAATCAGCATTGTCGGAACCTTCACCGTCGGATCTGCTATGTCCGCCGCTTCATCCATTGATCTATACAAAAACCACAGAACAAATTAGTGACACAGATAGTTAAAACGAAATTCAATTACAAGGCTAATCAGCTCACAATTATACCTGTAGGGAACCTTCAATGCAGTATGGAAGCCGGATTTCTGATACAGAGCTCCATAAGTGGATAGATCATCCTCCGTGAACCAACAAGGAAGAGGATCCGATGGATCCACCAAATCGAAAATCTCTTGGTTTTCAGCCGCCGTCGGTAATTCCTCTCCGGCGAAGAGGATGTAAATCTTTCTCACTAACGTCTTGGCGTCAAATCGGTCGAAATCAGCTTCAGCTCTGCCATGCTCCTGAAAATTAGGTATAATTAATTTCAATCGGTAAGTAAGATTGATGAATGATGATTGAATGATCAAAACGACGTCGTACCATCCATCGGCGAACATAGAACCCTTCGGGAAGCAGAGCCATGATGGCGGAGGCGCCGGGACCAGGCGGAGTGTACGGAATCCCCATAGTGACGAGTCCCAACATCTTTTCCGGGTACACGACGGCGAATCGGGACGCCACGTAAGCGCCGAAGTCCTTGGCGACCACGACGACTTTGGGGATTTCAAGGGAATCGAGGACGGCGGCGATGTCTGCGGCGAAATCGGCGAAGGTGGCTTGTTGAGGATTGGGAGGCGGGTCGGATAACCCGTAACCTCTGTAGTCGGGTGCGATGGCCCGGTAACCCGCTTTGGATAGGGCAATCATCTGGTGCCGCCATGAGTACCATATCTCGGGGAATCCGTGGAGGAGGAGCACTACTTTGTCACCTGCAACATGATTTCCAGAAATTGAAATCTATTTTGTTCAGAAAAAAAATACAATTAAGATTAGAGGTTACCTGTTCCGACGTCGGCGACATGGAGCTTCAACCCTCCTCCGACTTGGACGAATTTGTGGTTGATTTGCTCCATTAAGTAAAATCAAAATGATATGTGTGGAGAATTGAATGAGATTTGTTGGGGTTTATAAGGAAGATTTGAGCTTCCAGTCAATAGAAGTTTCAAAAGAGGCTGCGTAGCTTACTGGTTTAGTAGTCAATTCTGCTGGTTGTGGAGGATGACGGCGGATGACTAATTAGTAATTAATTACTTAATTAATGGTAGATTACGAAAGTGTTTAACTGAAAATTCAACTCGATTTGAATTTAATTGGTGCTTCATAAATCCTAAACCGAAAATGTTTGACTTATATAAGAGTGTGTTTGGAAAGGTTAATTTGTATTTGTAATTTATATTTAGTTTTTCTATTTAAAATCACTATTTTAGAAAGGAATAATAGGCCGGGAGGTCCTTGTACTATTGAAAGATAACAAACAGACCCTCTTATAATTATTTGTGCAAAACACACCCATTTTACAATTATTTCCTCATTCTCCTTATCTTCTTTCTATATCCTTAAATTCCTCAACCTCCAATCTCCAATCGTCAAATCTCCGATTGGAGATGGATTATCGAGCTTTGCCGATTGGAGCTAGGCTTGGCAATCGGGGGATCGGGGACGGGTATATGATATCCAATGCCCGCCCAATTAAGCCCCGGGGACGGATAATCCCCGGTCAAAATATCCATCGGATTCCAATTGCATCCCATCCCCGTCACCGACGGGTTTTTAGGTTAACCGCCGGTGATTTATACCCGAGTAAACCCGAAAAAAATAATAAAAATGAGCAGAAATTATGCATACAAATTTTAAAATGAACTTCATTATATCAAGATCCACAATTCATTCCAAACTGAAGTACTGCTAGTCTGCTAGCATCCAACAAACTGGATCAGTTTCAACACTTAAACTACTGCAATCTCAACACATCAGACAAAGTACTACAAAAAGATGCAAACTTCAAAATTCAATGTTCAAACTTGCCAAGCATAACTGCTGCAGAGTGCAGATTAACCAAAGTACTATTGTACTACTATGTTACTACCAACTACCTAACCTAAGAAAGAAAGCAAACATAAACAACTTGTGAACTCATCACTCATCAGTCATCATTCATCAAGGCATCTCAGTCAGTCCTTACTCCTTAAACAACAGTTGACAGCTCTTCGAGTTCTCATTTTAGCAAACCCTGAAATATACAATTGAAAGTACCTTTCAGTTAGACCTCTAAACCTGTTAGCTTGTTAGTTGATATTGTAAAATACATAAAGACAGAGTTCAGTTTCAGTATTTCAGTTAACTACCTTTCTTAATTCTTACGGAAATCAGTCAATGTCATCAAGATTGTAGTCCGTAGTTGATCTAGGAGGAACTTGAGATTGAGATCCTCCTACACCATACAACACAAATTCATTAAACACTATCTGTGTTCTAAGTTTTTAGCAGATAATTAGTCTACATTGTTTGGGGTTTAGGCAGGTTACCTTGGTCCTCTATGTCGATTGGTTCATCATCACTCCCAGAAACGATATCCAGAGCTGTGAAGCAGCCCTCCAACTCCACAATGTTGTTCCCAACAGCAGGATCTGCATAATAGAAGAGTTAGAACTTAAAGTAAAGTATTTACATGGTTAGTACAGAGTTAGAACAGCAGGATCTATTTTCTATATAGGTGAGGTGTACCTCTTTCGTATTCATCCTTTAACCAGCTCCTAGTACACATTAAAGCCTCCACAGTGGCAGAATGCAGCTTGCTGCGATGAGGGTCTAAAAGTCTACCTCCAGAACTGAAGGCAGACTCAGATGCAACAGAAGTAACAGGGATAGCAAGAACATCTCTTGCTACTGCTTGCAAGATAGGGTATTTCAGACCACTTAGTTTCCACCACATCAAGATATCAAAGTCAGAAGAACGAGGTAGAACATCCTCGTTCAAATAATTGTCGAGCTCAGTAACAACAGCAGTTGTTCTAGCCTTTTTCCTTTGAGTAAGGAACAACTCAAAGTCAAGATCATTGGATGTGGCAGTACCATTTTCAAGATCAGACGTGCCAACCCCAACAGATGATTGGTTTTTAGTATGCCTCGATTGATATTCCAGTATAAGATCACACAAGATCTGCTTCACAGAAGCAGCACTAAAGCCACATTCAGCAGGTCCAATTTTTTCAGCATAATACTCTACAATTTCAAGCTTGTATCTAGGATCCAAGACAACAGCAACTGCCAAAATTTGGTGAATCACCTCCCAATACTTACTAAACTTAGACCACATAGTCTGAGCCATATTAGATATCACAACATTTGGATCCCAAAGCCATTCAGTTATTTTTACCCTCAGGTCACATATACGAGGAAAAAACAAATTAGTGGTGGGGTACTTAGATCCAGAAAACATGTCAGATATCAAGCTGAAAACCTCAAGTTTCTCACAGACAATGGCAGCAAATTGCCAATGAGGAGTAGATGGCAAACAATTGTATTGCGCATCCCTAAGCTTCAGTCTACTGAACACATCTCTATAAGGCATGGCACAGCTTAACATTGCATATGTGGAATTCCAACGAGTTGGGCAGTCCAAAACAAGCCTTTTATCATGTCTAACTTTCAATTGTTTAGCAGTTTCTTGAAAAAATTCCAATCTCTTAGGAGTAGCCATCCAATAACACACAGACTCACGAATTTTCTCAATCCCATCTCTCACAACATCTAGGCCATCTTTGACAACTAAATTCAGAATATGGGCAGAGCATCTCATGTGAATTAAAGCCCCATCTTTGATCAAAAGAGGCAGTGCTAACTTCGTCTTAACATTTTCAAGCATTCTATCGTTTGTGCTACAATTATCTAAGGTTATAGTTGATACCTTAGTGTCAACGTTCCATTCCATCAAGCAGTCAACAAGAAACCTTGCAAGCCTATCAGCTGTATGAGGAGCTGGGACATACATGAACCTGCAACAAGTCAATAAACAACTTTCATTAGACAAACAATTGCTCAGTTAGACAGTTAGTAACTTATAGTTATATGTTTTGTAGGTTTAGGTGAATTACCTCAACAGTTGACTCCTCAAACACCATCCATTATCGATATAATGTGCAGTGACAGCCATGTAACCTTTCCTTTGGTTACTGGCTGTCCACATATCAGTCGTTATGGCTACTCTGCCCTTACTAGAGTCAATTAACCTCTGAATCTTAGCCCTTTCATCAAAATACAGTCTCATCACATCTCTTTTCAATGTGTTCCTTGAAGGTACATTGAAAAGAGGCTGAAGAGAATAGCAAAACCTCTTGAAATGCAAATGTTCGACTATAGACAGAGGGTACTCATGCATCAACACAGCAGTAGCAAGTTCTTTCCTAGACACTTCAGGATTATAAGCAGTAGCAACCAACTCAGTTTTACCTTTAATTAATAAATTGGGACCAAGAACTTTCTGTGATCCATCATGTATTCTCTTCTGAATACATGACTTAACATGACTCCTCAGGTGGGAGGTACCATTACTGGAATCACCACCCAATAACTTCCTACAGTAGTTACACTTAGCCTTCCAAATATCATTGATCTTAACTCTTTCAAAATGATCCCAAACCGGACTTTTCCGCTTACCTGACCTGGAGATGTTACTGCTTCTTCTTCAGTAGGTGTTTGGTGGTTACCATTGGCAACAACGATCTCCTCTGGGGGTTGTACTTGGTTGCCATTGTTGTTAGGTTCAACAACAGGCAACTGATCAACATGCATATCAACCTCACCCCCATTTATGTTGCCTGCAAGTACCAAAATTGGCAAGATTCAATCAGCACATAATTATGCTATTACTTTAGGCAGTGCTAATAAGTAGTAAACCCTAAAGCTTCAATCATCACAAAATAACCTGAAAGAAAGATTCTCACCTTGAACTGTTGCGGCTTGCATGTCTGAAATCACTCACTCACTTCACTCGATAGTCTATACCTGCCAAAACGACGAAACAAAGTCCAGACTTCAGAACAACTCCACTCGATCAAAGTCACTGACTTTCGAATCGAATCGAACGAATAAACAATAAAACCCTAATTTTCGAATACTAACCTTGATTGATGGAAGAACATGTGAAGATCGAAGAACAGAGAAGAAGCGGTATTCATAGCCACAAACCTGTAGATATGAATCGAAATAGGGTTAGTGAACAAGAGCATAATTATGTCGAAGAAATTCATTGGGAAAGGATTAGGAAATAGAAAAGAAGCAGAGAAATCGAAGGGTTTCTGGGGTTGTATTGGGTGAAGCCGCGTGAAGGAGTAATGATTTTCGGCGGCACAGGACAAGAGGAGGACTCCAATCGAAGCGGCGGCGAGAGAAAAGAGAGAGAGATTTCAGCTGCCAAAGAGAGAGAGAGAGATTTCAGAAAAGAGAGATTTCGAAGCAACTGAAATGTCAGAACAGATATGAGATTTGGCAACTGAAGCGGCGTCGGGCCGGGTCCGGGTATGGGGACGGTGCGGATACCCCTAAATCCGTCCCCGCCCGTCGCCGTCAACTAACGTCGTCGGTTTTATCCGTCCCCGAACCGTAACCCGATCAGATCGGTTTTCTCACCGCCATGTTCGGGCCGGTTTCGGGCGGTTAACCAGGAAATCGGTCAGACCTGCCAAGCCTAATTGGAGCCCGTGGATTATCCATTTTACGAGAGAAAGGATGAGGGATGAAAATCCCCTTCTCAATAAAAATCAACCAAAAGGAAAAATACGTCGTTTCGGTTTGCTGACATGTCAAATCTGACAACCTACGAGTTGAGTCAGTATAACTTGTCTGCAAAATCGTAACGACGTTTATCAAAATTCTAACAGAAGAGCTTCTTTGTTACGCGTTCTAAGTAGAGGGGTGTGTTTTGCGCAAATAATTGTAAAGGGGTTTCTTTGTTACGCGCTCTAAGTAGAGGAGTGTGTTTTGCACAAATAATTGTAAGGGGGCTTCTTTGTTACGCGTTCTAAGTAGAGATATGTGTTTTACACAAATAATTGTAAAAGGGTCTATTTTTTATCTTTTAATAGTACAGAAGCCTCCCACCCTATTAATCCATTTTAGAAAAGAGATTTGAAATTCAATCATTTATACACAAAAGTTGTATAGATGTCTTTTTCATTAAAATACAATTTTATTTTCCAATCAAATAAAAAAATTAAACATTTCAATGTCAAACTCAAATCCTAATATTCAAACACACCTTAATAGTTAATGTTGGTTGGTCCATCTCTGTGTGGTAGTTGGGCCAACCGCTTTTCAAAGAATAATTATTGTGTTGTTATCTTGAGCAGGTGTTTAAATGACTTATTATTCTAGAAGATTATTTATATTAGTGTAAATTGTTGGATAGAGTAAATGAGTAACGGAGAAGAGAGCAAAAAGAAGTGAGAAAAAAAGAATTATCCTGAAATTTGGTGATCGTGTTCATGATTCTTGATGCTTCATTTTGATCGGAGGGATCGTCGTTCAGATATCTAGTGAATTCACTCTTTGAATTGTCAATTTGCTCTTGTTGGTGAGAATCTACTGTGGTTGTTCGGTGATCTAATAACCTTGACTTTTAGTTGATTTGTAATCCTCTCGCTACTTAAACCCATCATACTTCGACTACCATCCAGTAATTTTTTTTATCATTTTTTTTTGCCAAAAATAACTCCATTAAGATACCAAAAGATAATCATTCATTCAGAATATGATCATATTTCAAACCAATCAATCTGCGATCTCTCATCACTTCTTTGGTACACATTGCCAAAACTGCCTTCATTATTGTCTCTATAAATTTGGGAGAGTTGTTCCCTTTCTGGTGCACAGATAAGAACAGAAGAACTGAAGAACAACAAAAATTTGTTCCGCAGGCAGTCGATCATAACCCATAACGATGTCGGTTACATCGTTCGTATACAATAAAAATGGATCAATCAACAAAGCCAAAGAACACAGAAGAAATGACTCAGCCTACATAATTCGATAGCTGTACACAAAGAACTCTCAACCTTCATGGCACCCTACACGATTCGATTACTTCTTTAACTGCCTTGTGTGTCTCTGGCGAGATCATGTTCAACGACAAATGGAACGCCTGCATACAACAATGTCGACTGAATAATGTGTTCATCTGATTTAGTTGTAACATTCTCAAAATTTCAAATGCAAAAATGAATTTACCACAAATCTTTCCAGCACAGGAACGAGAACTGAGAGGTTCTGATCCGGTAGGCAATCTGAGATGGAGTCCCGTGTACTCTTGCTGCGAGTTTAGGTCGAAAATAGAGGATTATCTTTTTCAGTGAATACGGATACTAAACAAAGCAGTGAGTAGATCGAAAGAATAGAAAAGAACACAAAACCTTTCGGTTGAAAGAAACGCGAGCAGCAGCGCTGCATAAGCCTCCACAATCATTTTCTCAGCTTCTTTCTCTCCTTCCAGCATGGCTTCCTCATCATCCTATACCAAAGAACAGTCGCGTTCCATATCATCGATGTCAGGTTACACGTAAATCAGCTATGTTCAAAGAATATGCGTAGTGTTTAGGGAAAGGCTGTGTCTCACCCATTGTATGACATTTCCTTGTTCAGATTGATCACCATTGCCTCGGTGGGCTTGAAAGATCGAACACAGTAGTGGAATTACATCCCCACGACTATCTTCTTCTGATCCTTGTGAGTTGGCAAATGAGACACTAGCTGATGCAAGCCTTGACCTGCACAACACTTGAGCCTCAAGTCTTCGTAGACATTGCAACATGCAAATTGGAAATGCACATCCAATTCAAGAAAAATGAATTTAGAGAATCAGAAATTTTAACCTGTTTTGCCCGTCTTTCTCTACCAGGTTAACAAGGAGGCCCAGTATGGCGACGAGAAAATCCAGCTCTTGATCAGTCAGACAACCTTCGCTTCGATGTTCAAGTGCAGAACTGGAAGTCTTTTCTTTCATCGTGTTGCGGAGAGATGGAGAAGAGAGTGAATCGAACAACGGGAAGTGGTCAGCTATTAATGAAGACATAGTTTCCAGCCCTCTGCAAGCAGCAACTTGTCGACAGCCAACTGGGTTTTCGTTTGTTAAATTCATCAGAACCTGCCAAAACACACAGAAAGCTTTAAATCTAAGTTTTTTGGATGAAACTGGAAACATATGAATAGCAGATGAGTGGAATACCTTCACGGATGTAAGGAGACACTCAGATAGAAGAGTAAAGCATTCTTCATCAGGAACAATCGAATTGGAGTCCTTTTGTGAAGATTGAAGGTGTCCACCGTCAAGTTCTTCATGTTGACACCTTTCAGAATTACTAGATTCTCCTTGAAGCTTCATTACATAGGGATCAATCTCACGCTCTCTCACAGGTTTGATCACTGCTGAGGTTCGAGATTTTCTTTTACCAGATAAGATATCCCACTTTGACAGGTCTAAGTCATCATCATCATCAAACGCAAAGGGATCTTCACTATCAGAAAGTTCGTACACAGAATCTTTTGCAGAGTTGTCTATGTCAACATGATCATAATTCTTCCTTGAGCCGTTACTTGTTGCAGGCACTGTGCCATTAGAACTTCTTGATGTTTCACTGCTTGAACTGAATAGCGATGAGCGAACTCTCATCTTTAGCAGATTATTGTCTTCCGTGGTTGTAGTGGTAGCTTCTCTGGAAACAGAAAGTGCCTGCTGTGCAGCTGATTTCCTTCGAGTATGAGAGCTTCTTTCAGATTGAATCACTTCTGTGATATAGCAATCCGATTCTGACGAACTGATGCATATTACTCCATTGCTGTCCACTGTGAATGACGATGAAAATTTACGACATTGTACACAGAAAAAGAGAGGGGGAGAAAATTGAATGGGAGGAAACCTTTGTACTCGCCATTGGAGAGGCTACGAGATTTTCCATCAGAGGTTTGATGAAGATAGAGACCTAAAGATCAATAAAACTCAAGGCCATGTCAAAACTCAAAAGGTCTCTAACCAACAGATAAGAAACAGGCAAGATCTGAGTAGGGAAAAGGGAGAAGAAAAACAAACACGCAAAATCAGGAAAAATAGATAAATACCTGATAAAATCTTAATGACACTTATGATAAGTTTGGCAAAAGATATTCGGCAACCATGCGAATCCGAGTTTCTTTTCATCACAAGCAAATGATCCTATATTGCAGGAGTTTAAATTCAAAATCAAAGTCAGATACGTAAACTCATGGCAATGGGAAAATATAGGTTATACAACTTAAAGTACAGATAGAAAATGAGTTACCTGGTTCTCTTTGCTCAAGAACGTAGCATTCTCCATGATCTTCAAACATTTCAAAAGCATCACAAGGCTCGGCAGGACCAAGACATCTTGTGCACTCTGAGACGAGGACGAATATTGGCTCTCCAAATTCTGGATGAACATTTATGATGATCAGGTCAACCAACCACATGAAACAATGCCAGAAATGTGTCAATTATACAGTGTGTTAGATACAACACTGAAGAAACACGGAGCCACCAAATTGTCTGCATATCTAAAGTAGAGCCTTCCACGATTTGACATACTGATTGATGCAAGATGCTTAAAAAATCACATATACAAAAGGGTCAGTTTAAGAAAAACACAAACATACAAGCTCACACCTCAATAACTGAGTGGCAGCTCATAGCAACTTCAAAGACAGCATCAAGTCCTCCAAGCTCTCGCAGTTTCTCCTTAAAGTTCCCATCCATCTTCCTTACCATGCCTGAAGTATCTGAATGAAAGCAATTTAAAGTATATATATTCAAGGTCTCCGTATACTTTTTCTCACAAACACATATAAATGAAGTCCCACGCAGAGTTAAACCATGAAAAGAATTATCTAGAACTCGGTTTTAAACCCACATAATGGTTACAAGTAACTGGTACCTTCAAGTGCGATCCTCGATATGCAAGCTTTCTCCATAGTCAACAGAGATATGTATTTTGGCGTTAATTCTGGCCTCTCAATTCCCTTATTGTCCCCACACTGAGACTTAATGACCTTAGAACTTACAAGTATCTCATCAACTTTGGCTAGAATGGCAGAAGAACTTGAATCCAACAATTTGCTTGTATCACGTAAGACGTTAGAATCCCGTCGTAAAGCTAATAGTTTACTGCCTATATTTCGAGTTTTGTCCTCAGTGGCCACAGATGGTACCGGCTTTAACAATTTAAGCAAAAAGTGAATGCAACTGGGTGATTCCAACATGTGGTCATCTTGTCCCTGAAAGAATGAAAGTAATATTAGCAGATAATTGAACAATAGATTCTAAAATTGACAGATTGCTTCAAAATCAATGTTCTCTTTCAAGACTCATTTACACAATGAACAAACCATTTCCCAGCTAAAGACTAGTTTGGTTCTCACATCTAACCAGGGGGCACTTTCAGTCCAAAGCTCAAAATGGCTTTAACAGATGAACTAGGGAAGTAAAGCATATTATACTCAGCTTCCAGCATCAGAGTTCTCTTTCAGGGTTCTCTTAACAGTGGGCAAACAGTGCTACCATAAACAAGAAGCCAACCCTGCATTTTCCAGGTCTGTTCATTTTCAAAAATACACCAGTTCTATCTATACCCCACCCATCTCATAGTGGAAGCCTAAATCTGGTTCTCCCTTCAGACTAGGTAAAGTTTGGATCAAAAAACTACTTCCGAAGTAAATCATCTAATACTAAGACAATACTCTAGCAAACTACTCCATGCAAACACAAAACTCACATCACTGGTTAAAATGTAGAAAAGAGTAGCAGCTGCCAGATTGCTGGGTGTGTCATCAAAGCTAAGTCCCAAGACTGCATCAACTATTGTTTTCACTGTCCTGAAAGAAAAAATAACTAGAAAAGTTCAGCATGATAGAAGATTGAATTGGTGCACAGCAATTATGATAGTAATGTAGCGATAAGTTCTCCAATGCAATAGTAGGCATTAGCAAACTCATCACTGCATTCAGCTGAAACGTGAGCCATGTACATCAAGCTGATGGCCTCTATGATTGCACAAACAAAGATGTAAGGGGGTAAGAAAGGTAGACAAAATCACAATTCTCGTAGCCTCTATGATTACTCATTATACAGTTCATTAAGCCGACAAACTAACTGTAAGATCTATATTTCGAGCAATGGACTGCATTTGATAACCTGTTTAGACGAAACAAGCATTACCACATATCCTCAGCAATTCAAAACTAACAATGGCGCAGAACTAGGCATTATTTCCCCAATTCAACAAGTTCAACCCTAGAAACCACCAGTCATGATAACTCATGTATATCCATGCTAATGAACTAACAGTAAGGTCTGCCAGGTATATCCATCACTGGGCTGCATTTTAGTACAAGTTTGAACACTTCACTCATCACTGTCCTCGTACTATCGCGCCAGAGGGCAATCGAATTCGAACATAGCAAATAGTAAACCTAAGCATTTAATTCAATGAGTCAAGAACTCTTAACCCTAGAAACACAAATTCAGAACTAAAATTCAAAAAATCCCATAACATTCAAAACGCCAAAGGTAAGATAACCCAACACTTCAATTTCAAAGCATTTCCCAACTCCAATTTGAAAATGGACATGCATACCCTTGAGCCCTAAGAAGCCGCCGCTTCTGCGCCGTGCCGCAAATTGTCAACAGCGATAACAAGCTCGTCCTCCTGATCCTAACCGGCTGGCCTTTCCTCAGCCCATCGAGGGCGAAATTAACCTCATCGACGTGCTCCATCATCTCCCCGTATTCCTGCGCCTCCATCAACGTCGTAGAAGTCAAAGGCGTCCGTTTCTCCTCCAGCTTCCCAATTCTCGGTTTCTTCGACTTCCTTGGTCTAGGAGGCAAATCCTCCTGGGAAGAATTAGGCCAGAAAGAAGAGGATTCTTGGGAGGCGAAAGGGAAATCGTAGAAGCTCTGAGACGGGGTTTCTTGCGAGAAGGAGAAAGAATCTCCTCCTCCGAGGAAGGAATTACCGTCGTCGTCGTCGAGTGAATCGGAGAATGAGCTTCTGCTGCTCCGGCGGCCGTAGGTCCTGACAATCATCGCCTTTTCGAAAATTTGAATTCGTTTTCACGGCCCTTTTTTTATCTCCTCGAGATGAGAGAAGAAGAGCTGCTTCGGGTGGGGGGAGGAGGGGTGTTTTGGGAATTGAGAAGAAAATGAAAGGTTTATTGGAAACAAATGGAGATAGGAGTGAGGTGAAGAAGGAAGACGACGGTGACGGCGGATCGATTGAAGACTGCCGGAGAAGAAGGAGGATGGATTAGTAGTATGGTGTTTCTGAATTTGGATTCAGTACCGGCTGCTCCGCCTAGCTCGCCTTGCGGCAGTTGTGGCCTGTGGGAAATCTAGGGGATAATATTGTCATTTCCTTTTTGTTGTTTGGACCTGCACTAGTTATTTTTGTGTTTATAATTTAAAAATTGGAATATTTTTGGGTTTTATTTTTAGGATTAATTTGCAATCCTTACTTTACCAAATTAATAAATATTTTTTTTTGGCGTTATAAAATTAATAAATAGCATGTAATATGAAATGTCAATTCTCTTTTCAACTCTTCTTGTAATTTGGCCAACTTCAAAATTAGTTATTTCCAGTTTACCTGTTATTAACTTCTCACGGAGTAGCATGTCATGTCAGAATAAGGTACTATCAGAGGTTCAAGGATTTTTGGCAGTTGATAGTGCAATAAATTGGGTGTACGAAATAGGGTAAATATTGGTTATCATATTTTGGATAAGAAGCTTCTTCATCCTCGGGTCGGAGTTGTTGTCCAGGAATGCATAATTCTTTTGAACTGGTTTCCGTCCATTTGATGTGCTTCAGTCAAGCGCAAGACCAATTCAAAAACTCACTCCACTGCTAAAACACACGCTTACAATGCTTTTCTCATAACGAGATTGCTTGACTTTACCCAAATTGCATTTTCACTCCAATAGTTTCGCACCTGCTCCCCATACGGCCTTATCGATGCTATAATTATTCTGTCGATTGATTCGTCCAAACCTAACCCTCATCTCATTCTTTTTAGTCTAGGTGATCTTGGTGAAACAAATGGTGACCATGTACGAGGAAAGTGAAACAAATGATGCAAAAATAGTATGTTTTGTTTATCCCTGATTTTAATCATAACACTAATAACTGAGGTAATACAATTGTGTTGTGTAAACTTCCTTGTAAAAAAAATCGTGTCGATTTGTTTTGATCACAGATGGCTTTTTTCTATCTACTTTGTTCCATTACTGCTCACTGTACTCTGGAATTCCATGTCATCTAGGAGTAATTTCTGTAATTGTAACAGGAACAGAGCTATGGCTGCCAGACGATTGAGCAGATGATTTCTTCTTATTTACAGAACCTGCGTCACTGAGTTCGTCCGATCCTGGGAAGAAACCAGGAGCAGTGAGTAGCTTATCTTTGAGCGGTATGTTCTTAGACAGCATCTCCACAACATGGCTCATCGACGGTCTTCTGTTCGCCATTGCTTGAGTACAGAAGAATGCTACTTTCATGTGTCGTATGATAGCTTCTTCCTCTGCCGATTCTCCCATCTCCGGATCGACCAGTTCCGTGAGCTTTCCTTCTTCGTAGAGCTCCCATGCCTATAACCAACAACATAACATTTGTTTGATTTAATTAAACTGAACCGTGCTTGAGTCTCACCAACTCCATCATCCAAATCATATGTAGTATCAGATTGAGTTGCCTTTAAGGGAAGAATTATTGAAAAACAAACCATTGTACTACCAGTTTCAACCGGGTTTGAAAGGGCAATGGTTTGGTTCAAGCGATTCTCTAAAGTTCAGCTGTGTATGGGCAAATGGTATTACCTGTTCTAGCAGAAGCTTTTGCGTGCCTCCCCAGGAGCTCTTTGAACTACGTCTGCCGCTAAGGATCTCAAGGACTAGGATCCCAAAGCTATAGACATCGGCCTTCTTGGTTAATTGGCCACCCAGTGCATACTCTGGTGCCAAATAACCACTGCAACAAACAAGAACAAAAACAAATTACTATCATGCAGAATAAAATAGGAGGGGGATCGGTTTGGTTGCAGCTAATCATAAAAGTGAAGGCGACATAGGAACACAGAAGAAATGAGGACGATTAGGAAACGATGCTCAAGTGAAGATCAAGCAACACAAACGTACGTGGTTCCTGCAATTCTTGTGCTAATATGAGTGATATCATCTGGGAAGAGTTTGGCCAGTCCAAAGTCTCCAATTTTCGGGTTGAAGTCTTTGTCAAGGAGTATATTGCTAGCCTTGATGTCTCTATGAACGATATGCGGCACCAGCTCATCATGGAGATAAGCAAGACCTCGAGCGACCCCCAAGCAAATGGCCGCTCGTTTTCCCCAGTCTAGTTTTACATTTCGATATCTTGAACCTGAAATTACAAACAAATACAACATTTCAGTATATCATTCACTGTTCCAAATAAGGGAATCTTGGAGGGTGGGGGGCAACAAAGTACAAAATTTTACCTAATAAACAATTGTCTAGACTGTTGTTTTCAACGAATTCGTAGACTAGTATCCGGTTAGCTCCATGAACACAGCACCCTATCAACTCCACGAGATTCGGATGCTTCGCTTTCGACATGGACCTGATCTCGTTCAAGAACTCCCGCACCCCTTGCTTTGAATGGACAGAGAGAGTTTTGACAGCTATTTGTCTACCATTCTTTACCAAGGTTCCCTATCCATATCACAAAAACAGAAGATCCTGTTATGAACATACTTGCAACGAGCTCTAAGTAACTTCATATAAGGACATGGCCATGACTGAATTGGTGAGGATAACATGTACTTAGTGCGTTAATGGTAAGACGAGACTGTGAAAATCGTACTAAAACCATACCGGCTTGTTTTTCAGTTCAGAATTAGATACTGATTGAGTAATGCTTAACATCACTAATAGTTGCTTAAAAAATTAAAAACCATGTTCATATAGGTTCAGTTCATCAAGTTCCAACTTCAACAAAAACAAAGCCAGGTTGAAATGTGAATAGAGCACCTTGTAAACTGTACCAAAACCACCTCTGCCAATCCTCCTCCTGATATCGAAATCGTCCGTCCCGGATCGCAGTGTACTGTATGCAATATGGTTGA
The DNA here is from genome assembly GCA_034768395.1 of Linum lewisii. Taxonomy (NCBI): domain Eukaryota; kingdom Viridiplantae; phylum Streptophyta; class Magnoliopsida; order Malpighiales; family Linaceae; genus Linum; species Linum lewisii. The sequence continues at coordinate 4,503,847 of CM068298.1, read as the reverse complement.
CATCCCGGAGCAGATCATCTACCATTTCCAACCCCAATAGTTAACCAAATTCAGCACCTTAAACAGCATAGAACGTACTTGTAGTATTCAAATCTTCAACCATCGGTAATTTTTTTACTTAAATGAAAAAGCTCTCTCACCATCAACGCCGTGAGGAGCCCAGACACCGCCGGCGCCGCCTTTCCTGCCAGCACCGAAGCAACTGTTGCACTTCATGGTTCTCTGTAGATTTCCTTCCTCCTGCCAAATCTCACATAGCTGTTGACTTCAAAAAACGAGCTGCAATTTTCAAAATGGTGAGCTGAATTAGGGTTTGTAGCGATGATCGAAACAGAACCGGCAGCTGAAATCCATAATTCCGTAGCAAGGAACTGAATCAGAGAGTAAGTACCTTCTTTGAATGAGAACTGGAAAGAAGCTGATTATTAACCAACCAATTCCAGCAAAAACTGGAAGAAACGCGCTAAGTTTTTTGTTGTGCTTGCTTTTGCTGTTCAAAAAGTCTGCATTTGATTAGATGAAAGAGTTTGGAAGTAGCCAAGTAGGGGTTGTTCATACTCCATATCAGACTTTGTTTAATCATTTTTTTCCTCCCTTCCACATCAGACTTTGATCTTTTCCCACCAAAAATATAAAAAATTCATCTTTCTTTGTTTACATTTATATACTTAATATTTGGATTTCTCCGAAGCTATATATGACAAAAAAATAAAATATAATAATAGAATATAATTAGTTATTCCATAAATCAGCGAATGAGTGAAATCGTATACAAAATTCACAATTAATATTGTTGATTTTTTATTGGAATTATGGTTGATTTTGATTCTACCCAAGTTGAATGAGGGAACGAATTTGATTCAAACATTTCTCTATTTCAAATATATAATTTAAATAATTTTATAATTAGTTACATGAACTAGTTTTTGTCAAAAAAAAATATAAGACTTAGTTATTTTGTCGACCTTGTAACTAGGTCTAATAACTAGTTATAAAATTGTTTGAATGAAAAAATGTTTGAACGTTTGTACCAAAGGTATTAATATATTATAAATAGCTTCACTTGTTTCAATTTTATCCTAGTTTGTTTCCTCAAAATTCATTCAAATGTTTTTCAATTTTTCATATAAAATGCCTTTTACATGTTTTAATTATCGAAATGCAATATAGTTGTAAAGTCAACTATTTTTAAATTTGATGAATCATATAAAGTCAACAATAAGCTAGAAAAGGAGAGACTGTGTGTCAAAATCGCAAAAAAGGTGGGCATGCAGATCCAAAGTGGCATTTATTGGTGCCAACTGCCAAGTCAATTGTATGCTAAAAGTAAAAGATACCTAGGTAATTTTATTTAGGGAAAATAGCATTTTAGCCCCTCTACTTTGCCAACTTAACAACCGGTACACCCACTAACATTTGTGCTATCTAGAGTGATATTTCTATTGAACTAATTGTTTATATCAATAGATTTAATCTTAATAAGTCTAAATTGAGCTTAATTACAATTTTTAGTCATCATAGTATAAGATTATACCTAATGTTATTCAGGTTTCTTTCTACAGCTGCATTTTTTCTCAATATGATAGATTATCATCTCTACCAAATTAGTTTTTTGTTCAAATTGTCTATATATTCTTTAACAACATGTAGATTCTTATACTCGAAAAAAAAAAGATATTAAAAACATGTTTATCTATCAAAATGTTAGTGGGTGTACCCGGTGCACCCACTTTTAGTGGGTGCACCGGAGTGTTCACCATATATATTTTTTTTTGATTTGGCAAAGGAGGAAGGAGTAAAATGAGCAATTTATAGTAAAAGGGATGATCTGTTAATTTGGCAAAATAAAAGGGCCAAAAGAAAAATGGAGGGACATATTTGTTAAACTTTTCAAAGTAGAGGGTATTAAATCGGTTAGAAAATAGTACAAGGGTATGTTTGTTAACTTTGCATAGTACAGGAGCAAAAAGATGTATTAACCCTAAACTAAATGAGCGCTACTTTTTCTGTATAGGAAATACAATATTACTTTTTTTATTTTATTAGGAGTGTGCTATAGATCGTGAACCAACCTAGAAGATACAAAACAAAAGATAAAAAAAAAAGGGGAAGGAGGAGGGAGAACTTGAATCGAGCAATGGTTTATCCTTAAATAATACAATAAGAATGGATCAATCAACATAACAAAAGAACACAAACGAAACGAAACCCAGGAATCCTACATAATTCGATAGCTGTACACGAACCGGAGACAGCCTCATCGGGACGTATATAAGTGCATCCTTCCCTTCGTACCCTTTTAACATAGCAGATTAACAATTTCAATATCGATGAGATTAATGTCAAACTTACCCACTCTACAATGAATATGCTTATAAAGATGTATGTGATTGAATCTATGTAACTATAAAACCAATTGCTTCTACTCTCTGAGTAGTAATATACTACATTCAATCTGCATTAGCTGATGATATCGCCTTTTTGTTCAGTTTGTTGCTGCTGTAGCCGCTGCTGCATTAGCCCTGTCTCTCTTCACCATTGTCTTCACAAACAGTTCCCCGGCTCTGTAAGATGACCGAACCTGCAATTACAAGCCGAACATTATAAATGACCAACTGGAACAATACTTGATGTTGTTGTTCTAGCAGACTCACTTCCGTGGCAAGCAATGCGATTTCAAAATCCGGTTCAATATAAATTTCATGTCGCAAAACAATCAACAAAATTAGAGTGCACCAAAATCACAGACACGGTCAAAAGGGTTTACCAGAGGTCCACTTGCTACATAGCGGAATCCGACAGACTCGCCATATTCCTTCCAGAAGACAAACTTCTCAGGTGTCACATACTCCTTCACGGTTAGGTGAAGTGGAGTTGGCTGCAACACATTGTACAATGCTTGTCAATTCACAAGTTCATGCTCCAACACCGAACATAAACAATTGTGGCTAGAGTATAAAAACAGCAACACTTCAGAGAGCTATAGTCTTGGAAAACATTGAGTATCATAGGTGGCTCAACAATGCTAGGTAATGTATGGCCAACCTGCATAGGCAAGTCGAAGCCCAACTAGAAAGAAACCTAATTTTCAGCATGGTTTCACTTTGAACCTACTTGATATCTAACTCGCATATGTGTACTAGTAGAAATCTATACTGAACAGTGTATAGAATAGAACAAGAAGCCAAGCAGTGTACCTGTAAGTACTGCCCAAGTGTCAGAATATCAACACCTACAGTCCTCAAATCAGCCATGGTTTCCCTCAACTCCTCATCAGATTCTCCAAGGCCCAACATAATAGATGTTTTCGTTATCATACCATCCTTGCTCTTAGCATGTTTCAAAACACTTAAGCTTTGCTCATACCTAAAATGCAAAATGAACCAAATGAGAAACAACAAAAGTAGCCTAGAAGGACAAGTTTTCAAATGTACAACAAAGATGCAATGAAATCTAGAATCTAGCATGAAGAATTCTTCCACTTGGAAACAAGAACATGACATAAATGCATTCTCTGATTTCAAGTACAATGTTGAGACTATCTAACTTGCAACTACAACTAAGCCAGGCTGAAGCCAAATCTCCCTAACTAGTGGAGCAATGTAGTACCTACCCTGCACGAGGATCTCTAACAATTCGTTGCAGCCGTTTCACTGTTTCAACGTTGTGTGCAAAGACATCCAATCCAGAATGTACGAGAGTGTCCACCGCCTCCAAGTCACCTCGAAAATCAGAGGTCAGACACTCAACCATGATCTCAGGCTTCACTTCCTGCAAGAACAAAATCCCCATCATCATAACCATGGATTCAGAACCAGAAGAAACAAATAAAGGAACACAAACCTTGAGGGCCATAACGGTGCGGGCAAAGTGTCCACTCCCACCATCAGGCAAATCATCGCGATCAACGCTTGTCAGTACAATGTAATCCACACTGTGTAAGATGGACAAGTTCAGAGTAAGGAAACCTATATTCAGATCAAAGACGAAATGGACAAGAGGAACACATACATACCCCCAAGAAGCGACGGCTTGGGCAGTGTTGTAGGGCTCGGCGGGGTCAGGAGGGGCAGGGTTCCTGCTGGTTTTAACTGCACAAAATCTACAGCCACGAGTACAAGTATCTCCGAGAAGCATGATAGTAGCCGTAGAGATTCCGTCTGCGCCACCGTTCCAGCACTCGCCAATGTTTGGGCATTGTGCTTCCTCGCATACAGTGCTGAGGTTGGACTTGGACAGTGATTTCTTGACTTCATCAAAACGAGGACCCTGAGGAGCCTTCTGGCGGAGCCACTCGGGTTTCTTGACATTCGGATCCCTACCAGTGAAGGGCCCAAGAGCAGCAGCTGAAGACGAAGAAGAAGAAGTGGTAGTGCCTGCTGCGAGATCAACCCTAATTGGCAGAGAACGACAGGGTCGAACCGTACGGAAGGAGTGGCGGGAAGAGGCGGCGTTGGTCGGGTGAGGATTGGGAAGCATGTAACAATTGGAAGACAAGTATTGGTGCTGAATCATCATCTTCGTCGTCGTCGTCGTTGTTGCTATCTCTCCGGCGGATGGGTTTAAGGTTTTGTGCTTATGGATGAATCAGAAGCAGCATTGGAGGCACAGAGAGGAAATAGAGAAAGGAAGAGGTAGCGGAGAAACCTATGGAAGTGGAAGGGAGGAGAAATGCAGGTGCAGTGCGGCATTAACAGATCAGCAGATAGTCATAGAAATTGGCAAGCATCGACTACTCCGCCCATCCCAGTTTTCTCCGACGAAGACAAACAGACCATGGTTTTGTAAATTTGCCATTTCGGCTAAACCTGTTCGGTTGGGTTATTAATGAAGCAAGCATTTACCCGAGCTGACTCGACGGTTCGACCCGATTCTAAATGACGGGTGGCTGGCTCATACATTAGTTGGTTTTGAGTATTTTTAAAGTCATATCAATTCGTTCACGAGCCACTCATCAAGAAGGTTCGAAAATCTCAACTACAGTTTATGACAGTACAAGGCTTACAAGCAATTAAATTGCATATCGTTAAACTCACCGAGTAATGTCGGTTCCATTTCCGAAAACCATGATTTTTACAATTGAAGGTGCCAACATTGAAATTGCCATCTTTATTCACCAGTCAAACAATCAATCCACCAAACAGAAGCATAGTGCGCAAACAAAGAATTAAGGTTAGACCTCTATTTCCTAACAGTACTGCGTAGTATAGAGTTCCTACAACCTTTTCTGGGTTTCATGCAAAAGCCTTTTGCACTACATCAGTTTCTGGTTGATGAACAATGCAGAAGGCATTGTGGCTGGCTGGATAGGTTTCAAGGGTTTCTGCTGTTTTGCTTACTGTTTCTGACCTCGAAGAAAGTCTTTCATGTCCTGATGGACTTCTGCCTTCACTACTAGCCGCATTTTCTCCGAATCTTCCCACAGCAAACTACTCCATTGACGTGCCAAGTCACAAGCAGATTCAAACACATCCTGTCGGGAGAGAAGAACTCATTAACATGAGACTCTATGAAACAAGTTTAACAATTATAACCGAGGTGATTGAGCTCACATAGGAGAGGAAATCGTCGTAGAAATAAGCCAGAGTCGGCTCAACCCTGTTGAGATCTGTTTCCCACAGCCTTATCTACATTCAAAACAGAACAGAACAGGTTAAGAGGTGAGTGAATCATTTGCATTAACTGCAATACAGAAGAATCTGTTTGAGTTAGTGCCCTTCTTGCCAAAATAACAAAAGGAGAGTTGCGTTCTAGCATAAACTGTATGCTAATTCCTATACGTACCTGATCAGTGACATTCTCCGGAACTGTTGGTAGTTTCTGCGCAACACGAGGATGAGCATTCTGCTGCATGAAGGAAACTATCTGCATGGAGACAAGTTGGGATTTTATGCAGGCAAAACCGAAATACTGAAGCTAAGAACAAGAGATGAAGCAATTGAAAGCACCTTGCAGAAATACTCTCTAGACAAGGACAAAAGAACATAGGATGAAAGGCTAATATATTGCCCTCCACAGACGACAAGGCAAATCATTATCTACATAATAGCTGCTTCACATAGAAAATAAAGATTTACCTGCTCTGCTGTGATTCCATTTTCAAAAGCGTTGTACAAGCTTTCCTTTGTGATTGCTGCCACAATAAGGTTAGGAAGTTGATATTCAACCCTGCACCATTTTAGCAATTTCAAAAATCTGATGCAGATGTAAAATATAACTCGAGGGACATTGTATGATATGACGCACAAGAGGGGAAAAAATGACTGATAAAGATTTTCAAGATTCTCGAAGAGATGAAAGGAAATGAAGAATGGGATCACGATCTTTTCAATCTCGGGGAGAAGAGGACGTCTATTTGATTCAAATAAAACATCCAAATGATATCTATGTCCTCGATTACTGAAATAATTGTATGGTTATTGTTCACATAATTCAAATCATGCAAGTATAGCTCCTGAAGTCAATGAAGAGGTATAATAACAGTCAGCATTCAGTTAGTAGGAACCAAGCCACCTTACTATTAACACAGATTGATATAAGCACAAAATCTTACAAGAAGTAAAGTCAGAAAGAGACATCTACATATGATTTCTGAGTAGTTAGTTCATTATATTAAATAATTATAAAAAAGACATTGCACCACATAAGTTTCTCATAGTTTAAGTAACAGGCAACTTTCATTAATCCACTAGCCATAATAGTTCAAAACCCCTTGAACTAAGAAAATCCAGATGAATATGATTACATACCTTGAGAAAAGACGTAGAATTTCACAGTGCAACTTAGATGTTGAGTATGCATACATCTTAAAATTTGTTTCAACTACAAGAAATCCCTAAAAAGAGGATATACAGTTATGAGAAGTGAAACAAAGATGAAAACTTGGTTAAAACTTCTAACTCTACACAACAGAGATACCACGGCATAACTAGGAAATGGAAGTAATAGATAAAAATTAAACTTTAGTTCTTTAGATTACAGAAAAAAGTACGGAAGTGGCAGGTTGTCCAATTTCATCAACAGTAGGCAAATTCCGTTCCTTATAGTAAGATTCAAGGAAGATCAATTGGGTGATACATCAATAAAATCAGTATGTACACTTCCACACACCTGTTTTCGTGTTGATGAATCAGCTAAGCTCACTGACAAATTGGTAGCCAATTTAGTAGGTATAAACCAACTCTCATTCCTCCCTGGAATTAAGCATATAGATAAATAAGTGGATGTTGGAATATTGTCATTCCAAACATAAGAATATGCTGGAAAAACCTTTTGCAGTTTAACCAATCCTAAGTCTGCAAGGTCCTTGATTGCACTCCCCTGAACATCAGACAATGTATTCAAATTATACGCCTGAAACAGTGAAAAAGTAGAAGGTTAGAGTAAAATCCCTTACAATAATTTACAGTCAGAAAGAGATGGCTGCATGGTTTGCAAAGGAATAAGAAATGACATCTTTTTATAGATTGATGTTCATCAAATGGAGTTAAAAGTCGATATATGTCAGCATTATGAACCTAATACCTTGCCAGTAACATGGAAACTGAGTTCTAACAAGAAAGAAATTAGGTCCACTGGATCCACATCTCGTTCCTGAATCAAGAGAAATGAATATACATAAGAGAAAGATGTTGCATTCCAGAATATACACTCTATGACTACAAACTGTTTGCTGTATCGGGAAAATCAAATAAAAAAACCCGACAGTAGTATGCTACCTATGATAAAGTGTTCAATTAGCTTTAGCTTCCACATTCAAAAGTTTTGAAGGGCTTTTTATACAAGAAATAGACACTCGTGACAACAATAATCACAAGGATCTAGCTTTAGAATTACTAGGTAGTTCATACCTCTGCATTAGATATGTATTCTCTGATTATATACCATAGTTGCGCATTTGTCTCCATTAGCTGCAAAATAACATATTAAATAGAATTTTCAGTTCTAACTGCCTATATGTATTGGCATATCTCATGATTACTGCATAAGTACCAGAAATTGAAAACCACTTTCAGTCAATCTTGAAGGTTCTTTGTCCCTGCAGACAAGGCAGAGACAGATACATTGGTCATAAGCATAGTTTAGGTAGAGCTTCAAATGTTCATATAGCCAAGATAGAATAAATGAGATCGAAACAGAAGCATACCTCTGACTTAGAAGACCCCGCTGAAAAACTCGCATCATAGAAGAACTAAAGCTAGTTACTTTGTCAGATTGGCCCGAGTTTATAAGGTGAAGCAGGAAACACTGTAATATCACAACAACGTATTATAAGATAACTAAAGTGCAAGAGTGGTAGCAAAACACCATATGCTAGGATTCACACCTCCCATTGGTCAAGAGCATAAGTCTCAAGCTCACTCAAACTTGGAAGCTTTGAAACACCAGGAGGCATCGGTTCCCTTGGCAGAACTCCTCTGTAGCATTGAACTTCAGTGTCGATTATAGAATGAGAGTTATAGTAATTAGACACAGAGGCAATCAATATCTGGCAGGCAATAATCAGTATGAAGTGAAGAATTCAGAACATATACGATAAACCCTTAACATCAGAAGACATTACTACATGTTCATCTGAATTCATTCACTAACAAATCCAGGTAATATGACTAGACTAGTTGCTGAAAATATGTGGCTCACCCGGTCATTATATGCTTCTGGAGATTATCCTGAAATGTTGGGTTTATTCTGTAGGATTTCTCCTTTTTCCTGCCATCACAACATTTATAGCTTCAACGCACAGTAACAACTACATCCCAATGAACCAAAAGAACCTGCAATTTTAGCACACTTTTTTGAAATGCAAGAGATACTCGCTACCCAAACTTCCAAATTCCAAAACCATGATTTCTGAGGCAAACCTTTCAACGGCTTCGATAAAGATTCTGAGCTGAACCAACCGATCAATGGAGACCCTGTGCTTAGTCAAACCGTCAGCAAGTGCCCACTCGTTCAATAATTTAGCAGTCACGGAGCCTTGTATGTATAGCATTTGTATGGCGTACTTCTTCGCCAGAGGTGGTAGTGACCTAATCTCACAATTAGTATGTAAATAAGCAGTTAGAAACTGGAAACCGTAGTTTGATTAGTTTAACAAAATTGGAGGATCGTGGGATGAATGGATGATTGGTTTACCTGAGAATGGCTTCGCAGATGAATGAGTTCTCGTAGAGTACATCGAGTTTCATGGCGGGCAAAGCTGCCACCATGTCCATGAAGTTCTTCGCAATTATCTTTACCTGAGGCATCTTTGTTCTCCTTGCTTGCAGGGATTAGATTGATGGAAAAACTTGGAAATGCGGATTCGAAATTGGGACTGAATTGGATTCACAGTTAAGGGTTTGGTTTACTGATTATGAAAGTTTGATCAGCCTCCGGTAGCAGCGATCGAGGTGGTTTCCAATGACGAGCGAAGGCCGGGAATATATATGTATGTTAGACCGGTTTAACCGTGAACAAATTGTCAGGTCGATCCGAAAAAATCATGATTCAGTTACGATTCAACCATGGATTTTATAGCTTCATTGCTTTGCTTATGATTCTGATTTCTGAAAACATACATAGATAGATAGCGGGTTGGTTAGATAAATGTCACCGAACTTTGGCCAAATAACCCGGAAGTCACTAAACAAAAAAGATTGCTATTGACATTACCGAACTTTGAGCCATTTTTCGAGGAGGTCACTGTTAGCTACGGACATCCATTTTTCCGTCCATCCGCCTATGTGGACTTGCCAACTCATCCTCCACATCATTTAAAGTGCCACATCAGATCCTATCTACCCAAAATTAACCCAAGCACCCAACCAATTATCAACCCGACCCAATTACATAATCTAATCGAAAAACCAAATAAAAAATCAGATCTGGTCAGGAAACCAGATCTGAAACTCTCCTCTCTCCTCCTCCTTCTCCGAAATCGCACAACTTTCGCCGCCGTCGCCGCCGCCGCGAGAAGCACCGCCATCGCCGCCGCCACGAGGAAGCGCCGCCGCCACGGAAGGGTCTGCCAAGCACCGACTCGCACGGAGAGATGAAGGAACTTGGTCCCCTGCTTCGACCCCTTCCCTGATTTGATTTGGGTGGAGTGGGATTGGGGCTTTGAGGATTGAGTCGTCGAGAGAGTGGTGAAATCAGAAGGGTCGCAGGGAGGGAGGACAGCGACGGTGGAGTGGGGAGGCGGGTCGACGGAGCGGTGGTGGGAGGAGAAATCGAGGGAGCTATTGGGGATTTTTGGGCTATTAGGGATCTGGAAGAGAGGCGGCGGCGCGTGGTGGGTTTGGCGAGCAGAGGCGGGGGGTGGGTTTGGAGAGCAGCGGCGGGGGGTGGGTGGGAGATGCAGCGGCGGGTGGTTGGTTTGGATAGCAGCGACGGGTGGTGGGTTTGGCGAGCAGAGGAGGAAGATGGAGAGTGGCGGCGGCGGCGGCGCGGCTGCAGTGGTGGCGGCGGTGATGGTGGGAAGAAGGAGGTAGGAGGAGAGAAGTGTGGTGTGGTGTTGAGGATGGAGGAGGGAGAGAGAGAAGAAGGATCTAACTTTTCGGTTAGAGTTGATTGGGTTCGGATTAATCAGATTGAGTTCTTTGGTTAGATGACTAGGCATGTTAGGAAAAATTAAAATGATGTGGCAAACTTGAATGACGTGACAGTGGAGTTGGCAAGTCCACATAGGCGGATGGACGGAAAAATGGATGTCCGTAGCTAACAGTGACCTCCTCGAAAAATGGCTCAAAGTTCGGTAATGTCAATAGCAATTTTTTTTGTTTAGTGACTTCCGGGTTATTTGGCCAAAGTTCGGTGACTATTTATGTAACCAACCCGATAGATAGCCCTAAGTAAAGAAGTTTCTCAAAGTCTAATAATTCAGAATGATTCTAATACCAAATTAAAAAATTCAAGCAACACACTCCATGCAACATACAGTAGCTCATGTAGATAGATATCCCAAAAGATCGCGTTGAGCAGGGTTACAACCTCTCGTTCCTGCGAGGTCAACAAGCCCACACTCCATGCAACATACAGTAGCTCATGACCACACCCTGTCTGTCACTTAAGACCATACACAATCTCGTCCTCTTCAACGCAACAAACAACCCAACGTCACAACTACATTTTAGTATCCAAACAACAATGCATGCCATTTCTCTCATCCCACATCTCACTGATGCATCACCCAAGTAGGCACTCGTCACGCTTGCAACCACGCGTGAAGGACCTGTCTTGTGAGCTGATTGCCTGATTCGATAAGCATGTCGTGCAAGCCTCCCTCGTCGACACCATACAGTTCCGCTCTCTTCATAAACCCCACAATATGGCTGCAACCACACAACCTATAATTCCGCTCTCTCCATAAACCCCACATGATGGTTGCAACCAACCCACCCACCTGCTCCAGAACCGATACAAACCTAGTTTAATGTTAACCACATAATAGGAACACCGGGTTATGTCGATCATATTCGAAGGTTAGATAGGTTTGTGAGGCCTAGAGTCAGCTTGAGTTCAAGGTTTTCCTGCTAGAGTCGGTGTTTTGAAAATAATACCAAACCAAACGGTTCGATCCATGTCATCATAAACCGGTTATCAAGTCAACCTGGTATAAAATGGTTCAATCCATGTAATCATCAACTGTCTCTCAAGCCGTAAAGATAAAATACAGTCAGAATCATTCATTCATAATCCAATTCATCAAAATTGTTGATCCTGTTAACCTAATGGCAAGCTGCGACATTCATGGCTTTTATTATCACCTAAAATAAACAACTGGAGCTCATTCAAACTCATTGATCCATCGTCACGAAGCTGAACACGATGCTAGTAGTTTACCTGAAATGCGGAGCTCGTACGCCGAATTGATTCCATATCAATTAACACATCAAATGTCAAAAGCTTACACAAACAAACTTAATCCAGTTTCTTTCCAATGATCCTCTGGGTACGTTGATTTTGATTGATACCATCTGCTTCCATGGCTTGCAAGATCGTCTCCACTTCTGCACCATTCCTTTTGCACGCCTTCAGCAAGGCATGATACATTGCCCTGTTAACCGGGATGACAGTCTTCAACGTGTTAACAAAGGCCTTTGCTTCCCCGATGCTGCCTTCGTCGCCAAGCCAATGAAGGATGTCAGTTATCACCTTGGGATTCGGCCTCCATCCTTTATTCTCAACGTACCGAGAAAGGGAAGCATGCATCAGTTCACAAGCTTTAGCCATCTCACCTTTATCAAGGAATCCCTTTGCAACTGTGGCCAAAATGTTTGGAGTGACGGCCATCCCTTTCTTCATCGACTCACGAATCAGAGCCTCAGCTTTCTCCAGCAACCCTTGCTGGACACACCCGATCACCACGACATTCGGAACGCTGAAATCTTGACAGTTCGCACTTGATTTCCATTCCTTCAAGACCTTCTCAGCCTCTCCTATTTCCTTAAGCTTTACCAGGGATTCCAACACAACTATATAGTCTTTGTTGATGCACCTTTTACAACGGGATTTCTCCAGATCCCACAATCTCAATACCTCATCCACGTTCCCAAGAGATGCATTCAGAGATATGAGATGGCTAAACCCAGTTCCGTCTTTCCATTCAAGCACCTCCTCTGCCTTCCTCAGGGCGTCCATCGCCTTGTCACGAAGACCGGCCTTGATGTAGAAGTTGGCAACGATCGTGTAAGTATTCCAATCCATCACAATGTCAGCTTGTCGTTCCATCTCATGCAAAATCTTTTCCATTTCCTCGATTTCGGATCTTACTCCGTAAGATGTGATGCAGATCCTGTAGCTGTAGTTGTCAGGGGAGACATTGCTCGCCTTCATCTCGGCTAACACGGAAGGCACCTTCTCATGCTGGCCGATATTCGTGTACAAGCACATAATGTCGTTGTAAGTAATAGGCGACGAAGCAAACCCTAGCTCCTTCATCTTCTGCATATGCGAAATCGACTTATCCATCTGCTTCTGACGAACGTAGCAATTGAGCAGAGCTCCATAGGTCTTGTGAGTTTTATCAATGTCCCTAAGACTATTGAAGTAATTCTCCGCAGACTCGGATCCATTAACCTTCCCTATCAGATCGATCCTAATCGCATGTTCAACTGGTGAGAATGTTACAGTCCCCGATTTGCTCATCCATTCGGAAACCTAACAGAAATTAAACACAGTTTTTCTTACTCACTTAATCGGAAACCAAACAGAAACTAGAAAAATACAAAGCGTTAAAGGAACAGAGAGCGATTTAGAAGAAGAAGAAGAAGACGCAAACCTCTAAAGCCTGAGAGAAGCGCCGCCTCTTGCGGAGATCTTGAATGATCCGCTGGAGCTCAGGGAAATGAACCTTCCGGCCGGTTAGGATCCATTTATCGAGCTCGGCTGAGACGCTGTTGCCTGGATTTCCGAGGGGGCTAATCTTCGAATAGAGAGTTGATGTGTTTCCTTTGCTGACGTTATAGGATCGAGAGATGAACGAATTCTGAGCTTGAGTCAGGGCTCTAAAAACTAGCTTGGAGTTCATGGTTTGTTTTCCCTAATCTACACAGAGTTTCGAAATGCAAATGGAAAGGAGTGAGGAAGAAGAAGACGAGTACGAGCAGGATTTTCCCAGTAGGGTTTAAGGGTCATTGGATTTAGAATTTGGGCCTACTGGGCCGAATATATTCCAGCTAAAATGAATGGGCTCAGTGTTCCAGCAGGCTTAACATTATCTCCACCAAGGTCCAAAATATGGGATTATTTAAAGTGAGAAATAGTTATAGGAGATGTTTGGTATTTGTGATTTAAAATACATGGATTCTTCAACATTATTAGTGTATTTGAAATGTAGATTTTCAAATTGGTGGTTTTCATAAATAAGTATGTTTTGTATTTGTGTTTTAAATTCATAAATTAAAAGTTATATTGTCTATTTTGCCCCAATTATTTAAGAATATCAATTTCACCTAAAAACATAATAAGGGCATATGATGGAATAAAAGATAAAGAATGGAGGATTCTCCACAATCTCACCTAAATCCATGAATTTGAGCTTCTTTTGGGAATTACAATACATGGATTTTAGATAGAAAATTAACAAAAAAAACAAGGCATTCATCACAAGGGGTCGTTTGGTATAGGGGATTGAGAATTAGGGGAAATATGAAAAAAGGAGAATGGTGGAAAAGTGTTTGTTAAAAGTTAGAGGATGTTAAATTACATTGTTTGGTATGTATATTTGGTAAAGAAAATAAGAGGGGAAGACAGGGGTCTCATTATTCTATTTGGGGAAGTCAGAATTTCTGATAAAAGTAGAAATTGTCAGAATACACATTCTGGAGACAATAAGAAACGCTGGGTATCTGAAATACAAAACTCCAGCTCCATTAGACAGTAAACAAACAAGGATATCTCAGAATACATAATTTCCAAGAAACACAGCTGGATTTCCCCTATACCAAACGACATGTATTCTCTAAAATCACCCCTCCAAATCACAAATACCAAACATCCCCATAGTACCATTCATCGTTAAATTGTATCATTCAATTATTTCATTAATAGTATAATTTAACAACAAATGGTACCACATACAATAATACTGTGATCATACCACCTATAGAATATGTAATGACTATAATTTTCAATGATAAAAAAATAACACAATACTTATTAATACATGACGAACATGAATGGTAGAATCTCAGTGTATATTGTAATTGTACTATTCGTTGTTAAATTGTACCATTCATAAAAAATATATATATGAATGATACAATTTCACAATGAATGGTACCATCACATAATATACAAAAGTACAATATACGAACGAATGATACAACTACGTGATGAATGATATCATCACATTGAATAATTTTTAACAAAAGAAAAGATAAAAAGTGAAAAATATAAAATAAATAAAATAACAGTATATAGGAACCATGAAAAGTGGGAGGTGGGAGGTGGGAGGTGGTTGGTTATTTTTCATTACTGTACATTACTAATATATCATTTGGTACATTTTGTACTATTTGATTATAGATACAGATCCAACGGTCCAGATTTGATTTATTAAATAATTTTTTTTTCTGATTTCTCACCTTAAAATATCCCCAAAATACAACATTGTGCCATAGTGTTGGGAGTGAGCTCTACTCCACGTTATTATGATCGTTACGAGGTTAAAAAACATCGTGTATTATTTCTAGTGACGGGTACATGATAGTTTAGAATACTAGACCGTAATCGAGTTAAGAGTTCATTAAAAAAACTTACTAGTACAAGTTGTAATTAAGGATGTTGCAAAATCTCAGGAGGGATGAAATAGCTAGGATTTTTGAGGCCCTGGACTTCAGAGAGAAGGATCATGAATCGTAGACTTCTCCAAGCACGCCTTATCAGTTCGATAGGCCATCCCAATGGGTTCATCCTCACCATGTTTACCAGGTCAGCTATTGTCATTGATCAACTACCTATGTACATGTACATATACATGTGTTTGGGGCTTTGTTTCTTCTACTTTTTGGCCAGTTCTTATAGTGCTGGAGAATTAACACTTGAACATAGTAGTAGTTTGTTATGTTTTTATTACGTGTTGTTGTTGTGGTCTCATCTATGGTTATTGGACACGCAAAGAGAATGTTGTAAGTATTATTTCATTAGAATGTTGTTGGAAACGCAAAGAGAATGTTGTAAGTATTATTTAAGTGATTTGAGTTTAGGTAATTTCAAATTTCTATAGATTTTAAATAGTTAGAGATTTGGGTTCCTAGCTACTTGAGAAAGGGTCATGTTCACTTGGGAGATTTGGAGAGATTTAGTGGTAGATATTTCTAAAACCTAAAAAATAAATTAAAATACTCATATTATCAAAGACCAATATACCCTCATTATTCATGTTCTGCAATTTATTTGGGGCATTTATATAAAACTGTAATACAAACGCCCAAATCTCTGGGGGCCCACCTCGAAATCTCAAATCTCTAATTATAATTGCAAAGTAAACGAGTGATTTCGATCAAATCTCTAGGGCAGAGATTTGAGTCCCAAATCACTCACAATCTCCCTCTAAAATCACCCAAGTGAACGACGTCATTGTTATTGGACATGCAAAGAGAATGTTGTAAGAACGACAAAATCAGAATAGGATCGGATGACGTGGAAAATCTGCCGTGAAAAGTCATCAGCAGTAGAAATATGAATAGAATCATGTTGTAACAAGGTCTGTACTAACATGACGAGTAAATTTTAACAACCTACGGGTCAGTGACGTGTCAATTGTGTCAACAATTCAGTAACGCCGTTTGTTACATTTGTAACGGAATGACTTATTTGTCATATGTTCTAAGTAAATGGGTCTGTTTGATGCAATTAATAGTACAAGGACCTGTTTATTATCTTTCAATAGTACAGGGCTCTCCCAAGTATTATCGTTTTTATATTATCAAATCTCTGTTAATTCACCAAAATTAACTTCTCAGTATCTATCCACCTCATCCCTCCACAGTCGAGTATCCAGTGTCCATTGTTCTTCTTCCCCGCAGCTATCATGAAACCCCTACTTCTCTCCTCCTCCTCCTCATCTTCTCCACCCCTCCTCAAAATCCACAACCCTAAACCACCGAACTTCCCCAAATTACCATCTAATCATGTCAATTATCTCTTCAGGAACTTGTCTCTTCCCCTTTCATCGGTTCACCTCTTATCTTCAATCCCTCCTTGTTTAGCATCAGAACCCCTGATTCCCTCACCAGCTGAATACTCCGACAAAATCAACTTGGAATCCGTCCTGGTCTCAATCGACGATTTCTTCACCGCCAATCCCTTCTTCGTATCCGGATGCCTTTTCGTCTGGCTGGTTGTCATCCCCTTCGGCCAACGGTATCTGAGGGGGTACAGGTTTCTGTCCGCAATTAACGCGTTTCGGAAGCTGAGAGATGATCCCAAGGTGCAGCTTCTGGACATTAGGGATGATGAGAGCGTGGCGTCTCTTTGCTCTCCTAACTTGAAGATATTTGATAAGCGGGTTGAGCGGGTTGAGTTTGACAAGGGTGATGAAGATGGGTTTGTGAAGAAGGTTTTGGGGGTGTTTCCTGACCCTCAGAATACAATCCTCTGCGTCCTGGACAAGTAAGTTCTGCTTCATTTTCCTCTTCCATGTTTAGCCTAAATTAGTTGGTGCAATGCGAGACAACATCCATACTATAGCAATCTTCTTGATAAAGCAGTTTGAAGCTGGAGTAGTGATTGGTTCACACATATGATTTGCAGTTGCTGTTTGTTGCTAGTGCCCACTGGATTTTCTTGTTAATCAACTCCCTGTGTTGCTTTTCTAGTAAATACGATTCATAAAACAGGCAAGTTTGTGTCACTATTTGGGACAGTTAGTGCAAGCATTGCACACCTTCGACCTCTTCCTGATGAGTTATTGAGGCTGTGTTGCATCAGTTACCACTATGAACATTCTGTTTGCACGCATCTTTGTATGAATAATCAAACCTCTGGTACCATATTTCTAGAGTTACTCACTTACTCTTGCATTGTTTCTTTAATGCATAAACAATCAACGTTTAAAATACGGAGAATTCTATGTGAATTGTGAAAGGCTTTCATAAGTTCTAGTCTTTAGCACAAGTTGCTGAGTTGTTTATGTTTCCGTAATTTCATTGGGGTTTGTGTTTGTTGTGCGCAAGGTAGTGTTGATGATAATTCGTTGCAAGTAGCAGAGTTATTGGTGAAGAATGGATTCAAAGGGGCCTATGCAGTAAAGGGTGGAGTCAGAGGCAAGAAGGGATGGGTGGTATGTTTCTCTTCTTTGCGTTTTCTTGGATAGCTAGCTTAGTGAAAACATTGAACGACTGCTCATTTGTTAGAGTTCTTAGCTGATTATGGAATTGGGATTTGCTTAAATGCTAATTTGCCCAATATAACATTGCTTTCCGTAGATGAGTTTCCTTTGTATTTTCCTTCTGCTATGAATGTGGAAAATGTTTCTGGTGTGTTTCCTTCATCATTTTCTTGGGATTTGCTTAACTTCTAGCGGCTTTTTATTCATTTCCCACATTTACCTTCTTCTATTTATCCATCGCTGATGTGTAATCATTATTGTACTGATTATGAGCAACTTTGTGCACATTTGCATCTGTGAATTACAGGCGATACAGAAAACAATGCTGCCACCTTCAGTTCGTATGCTGCGCAACAAGGCCAAAATCTCAGAACCGGGAAGCAAAGGAGGAACTTTAGAGGAAAACGACGTAGATAACAGTGTTGATGCTGCTTCTGCTACGTCCACAAGATAAAATGGCTATTATTCATCAGTAAAGGTTGCCTCATCTCTACAAGAAGAGGAGACTCTAGATCAACTTATCTGAATGTATGATTCCACATCTCTTCAGTTATGCTTCATAGGACAATATCATTAACCCATTCTCGACTCTTCCTAATGGGTTCTGTCTGAATTTTTGTAATGCAGGATCATCACTTGAAGCCATCATCTTTCTGGATTCCATCGAATCCGAGAAATGAGGTCGCCACACTGATTGAGCTACTAACCTGATGTGCAGTTTGAAGGATGATTAATGGTTGAAGTCATTAGAGTTTCTGTTATTTTGTTGGAAGAAAGCTATCACCGAGGACTTGGTGGTAATAGCCAGGAGGAGCCATCAATTAAGAACAAGTGTTATATATGTAAATGTGCGTTGAGAAAGGAGTAAAGCTTGTGGTTGCTGTATATTTCTGGTATACCAGTTCCTTCATATTCTCAACAATTGCGTCCTTAATTTCTTGTGGTGTGACCAGTTCGGTAAGCCGTATATTCATTTCATTTGACACTTTCCTACCGTCTAATCTAGGAGGTAATAAATTATGAACTCCAGACGGAGGATTCGATGTTTGAAAAAAATCTTCATAAAAAGATACTGCAATTTCTCCCATCCTGGATTCCGAGGTTTGTACATTACCATTGCTATCCAACAAGGATCGAACTGTATTTCTTTTCCTCTGTTGAGCGACTGAATGGTGGAAGAAAGTCGTGTTTTTGCCCCCCAAGTCTATCCAGTTAGCTCGCGCTCTCATCTTCCAGTGCTTCTTTGTGCGCTTCAATTGCTAGATCTGCTTCAAGACCAGCAATTTGTTCCCAGTTAGGATCTTGTTTTGATTGAGCATCTTCGAATTCTTGTTCTATTCTTTTGTATCCCAAACGCTAACATTAACTGTAGACCCTAAATGCATAAATAAAAGTGTAGTTGCAAGTGAATTTAAAAAAAATATACAAAAACTTAATTAGGTTGTTCAAAATTCCTCAGAAATGCAGAGCGCTCTGAATCTCGGCCCTCTTCTCCCAGAACGGCATGGGTTCTTCAATTTATCAGCAGGGCCTCCAACGATTCGCCCTTCAGCTCTACGTTCTGGCCGAATGCAGATTCGTTGTCCTGTAATTTGCGCAAGAAAGCCCAACAAGGGATCTGAGTATCAAAGACTAGCCAGGATTTTGCCCAAATTGGCGTTCACCATGGCTTCGAATCTCAAGTTGATACCCGAGCCTCTGCGGCTGATTCTCACGGAATTCAGCAATGGCGGAGAAGGGGTGCGGGTTTCGGCGGGGGAGGAGGTGGGCGGGGGAGAAAGAGAGGGAAGAGAAGAAATCCACTGGGCCTGCTTCTGGTTTGTGGAGTCGTCGTAATTTTAGTTTTGTCAGGGAAAGCGGGGAAGGATAAAGATTTGATAATGGGGGCGGCCTTGGTTTCTGCAATTTTGGTTGAGGGGTTTCGAAGAGGAGCTAGGGATTGGATTCTAGGGTTGTGCATTTTCGGAGCTGGGATTATTCTGGGAACTAGAAGAGACGATTTGGGGAAATGGGTCCAGATGCAAAGGAATACTACTTGTTCTTCAGTTATGCTGCTTACGAAGGGAAAAGGAAGAGGATCAAGAAGACAATTCAAATAAGAAATCGGCTACCGTTTGCAGCATTTTCTCGAGGTTGAGCTGCAAATGACGTCCAAGGAAGGTCGCCTGGTTTGTCTCGTCTGATTTGCCAGTTTCTTAAGGTTTTCCTGGGAGCTACCCAACGTAGCATCAGTGAAAAACCTAGCAATAGCGATTCTCAACCATTAGTGCGGGTCCTTGTGTAGAACTACTAAGCAGAGATTTTTCAGGTATGCTAAGCCAGATGTCCAGCCATCTGGAGTTGGGGTTAGCTTTTCCTTTCCATCAGAGCAACATCAGCATCAAAACAACAGTAGAGATCTTTTGGCTGGATGCGGAAATGCATGTTGTAGAAATTCCATTTCGATTATTTTTTTGTGGTGAGATCTTCCTTTATGGCATGTTATGCTTTCGTTTTGTCAGATGCTGAACTCATCCTTGCAATAGTATCTTCAATTGGCCTGTTTGCGTTGAGTTTTTTCAATTCTCGGAAGCAGAAGAGAAGCCAGGTTTGATTTTGATTGAACAATGTAATTGTTTGAGGTTCTGCTATCCAGTTCTCTGTGTTGAAATGGTGGATTCTCATCTGTGTTGGACATGGACAAATGGGTTCAGTTTCAGCTATTTTCTATTTGACTCTTCGTCTTTGATTATGCAGAGCTTGTATTGTTGTATGTTTGAGTCTGACTGATGATATATAATCCCCATTCAGTAAAGCTTCCAGAATTCTTATGTTTTAAATTGATAATGATGGTCAATAATGAGCTTGATCGATCATTTTGAACATACAGAAATTGGGAATTTCGAACCAGTCTTCTGCTCATGAGCAGCTTCAGGTGCTCCATTCAGTAACGAGTTACGAAAATGGAAGACCTAAGTTGATCGGATTGAAGAAGGTAACAAATTTCATGGTGTTGCGATATTGCGGACGAGAGGGATTTTGCATCCCTTCGATCTCGAGCTGCAAAGTTACAGCACAAAGACAACAAAATACTGCATCGCAACAAATCAATAACTCAACCAAGAAGGGATCATAAATACTTGGACATGGAATGTTAATTGTACATACTATCGAGCCTACGTAATCATGAAGGACCCATCCCGTAGCACCACTATTGCTTGGGCGGATAATACCATCAATGTGAAATTTGAGACGAGGATGGAGGGGATTGATCCACGATAAGAGACAAGGAAAGAGGAGGATGTATGACGACTTAAATCCTTGTCAACAATGTCATATTACTGGTTTTCGTCGTTGATGTCTCTCAACAACTTTCATCATCGTATGTTGTTTAGATGTTGTGTTATTGATCACTCCTAGCGGGGTTGATTTGACAAAAAAAATGTACATTGGATACAACGTACATGTTGGATTGGTTTGAATCGCATGGTTGGCTTGGTTTACTGTTTTCTTTTCGGGTCAAATACTCAAAACGTCCTGAAACTATGGGGTGTGTTAAAAATTCGTCCTAAAACTTTAATCTGTTACAGAGTGGTCCTGATACTATGAAATGGGTTACAGAGTAGTCCTAATGACGTCATTGGTGTACTTTTCAAGCCATTTTGCCACGTCAACATTGACATGTCATCAAATATTATTTAAAATTCAACAATCTAATTCAAATATAAATCTAAAATTCATCTAACTTATAAAATCTGGTTCAAAACTAAATCTAGTGAGTCGGATTGATTTAAATTTTTTTTTTTTGGTTAAGGGATTGATTTAATTTGAATCAGTTTAATATGAATTTTAAATTATATTTTCGATGACATGTCAATGTTGATGTGGCAAAATGGCTTGAAAAGTACACTGATGACATCATTAGGACTACTCTGTAACTCATTTCATAATAATAGGACCACTTTGTAACATATTAAAATTTTAGGACGAGTTTGTAACACGTCCCATAGTTCGGGACGTTTTAAGTATTTGACCCTTTCTTTTCGGGTCAAAGCTCGGTTTACAGCGAGCAAAGTTTTTCTTTACGACTCGCCATTTCTCTGTACCATTCTCCAGCTGCTGACTGCATGAGACGAAAGGGATTCAGCTTGTTGAAATTCAAAGACCGCATCACTGCTCATTCCCACTCCATCAAGGTTGGTTCCCCTTTATCTGTACTCATCTCCAATCAGCTCATTCACTTGTACGCCGAACATGGCCTTCTTCACTATGCCCAGAACCTGTTCGACGAAATGCCTCAAAGAAACCTCTTCTCTTGGAACACCATCATATCCGCCCACGTCAAATCTCACGACTTGGTCCACGCCAGGGCTCTCTTTGACTCTGCTCCTCTCCGCGATTCCGTCACTTACAACTCTTTGTTGTCTGGCTACGTTCGGGTTGGTGGGTTTGAGCGTCTTGCAGTTGAATTGTTTGTTGATATGCGGAGTCGGCCTGATGAGATGGGAATCGATGAGGTTACTCTCACGATTATGATTAACTTGTGTGCCAAGTCTTCGATGTTATGCGTTGGGACGCAGTTGCATTGCCACATGGTGAAGACGGCTAATGATGTAAGTGGCTTTGCTGCCAGTTCTTTGATTGGCATGTACTCGAAATGTGGGTGCTTTGAAGAAGCTTGTGAGGCGTTTGAAGGTTGCAAAGAGGGTGTTGATTCTGTTACCAAGAATAGCCTTTTGGCAGCCTGTTGTAGGGTAGGTGAAATGGTCATGGCTGCTAGTGTGTTCCAGACGGCGAGTGAGTTGAACGATACGATTTCATGGAACACTCTGATTTGGGGTTATGTTCAGAAAGGCTGTGTGGATGAGATATTCGATTTGTTTGTTTGTATGCGTGAGAAAGGTATCGAGCATGATGTCCATACTTTTGCTAGTCTGTTGATTGCTTGCTCTCGCTTGAGGAGCTTGATTATCGGGAAGGAAGTCCATGCTTGGGTACTGAAGAATGGTTTCCTTACGAATCCATTTATACATGATGGCATTGTTGACGTCTACTGCAAATGTGGGAACATGAACTATGCGGAGTTGCTGCATTTTGGTACTGGGACAGTAAGCCCCTTTTCTGTCACTTCAATGGTTGCAGGGTACTCATTACAGGGGAAAATGGCAGAAGCTCATAAGCTGTTTGATTTGTTGATAGAGAAGAATGCAATTGCTTGGACATCTTTGTTCTCTGGCTATGTCAAGACACAACAATGTGAAGTTGTATTTGATCTTCTACGCCAGTTCAGAGCAAAGGAAGCAAAGCATCCTGATTGTTTGATACTTGTAAGTGTGCTTGGTGCCTGTGCACTGCAAGCTGCCCTCCTCTCTGGTAAGCAAGTTCATGGATTTGCACTTAGAACGATTACAGGAATGGATGAGAAAATGATCAGTGCAACAGTTGATATGTATATCAAATGTGGCAGTCTGGCGTATGCAGAAAAGATATTCCAGAAAGTAGTTGAAAAGGATGTAGTCCTGTATAATGTAATGTTAGCAGGCTATGCTCATCATGGGGATGCAGATGAAGCTATAGGACTATTCCAGGATATGACCAAGAAGGGAATACGACCAGGCGCAGTTACATTCGTGGCCATTTTATCTGCTTGTCGTCATCGCGGGTTGGTAGAATTGGGTGAAAAGTTCTTTGCTTCCATGGAACTTACATATAATATACATCCAGAAAGTGATCACTATGCATGCATGATCGATCTTTACGGAAGAGCTAATCGACTAAAAGAAGCAGCAGCATTCATGGAAAGGATTCCCGCAGAACAAAAGAAATGTGGTATTATCCTCGGAGCATTTCTGAATGCCTGCAGAGTAAACAAGAATGTGGAATTAGCAAGAGAGGTGGAGGAGACACTGCTCGAGGTTGGAAATGGCAACGGAGGACGTTACGTGCAATTGGCGAATGTATACGCAGCAGAAGGGAATTGGATAGAGATGCAAAGAGTAAGGAAGCTAATGAGAGAAAAGGAGACGAAGAAGTTTGCTGGTTGCAGTTGGGTGTATGTTGATGATAGAACTCATATATTTACCTCTGGTGATACAACTCATCCAAGAGCTCAATCTGTATATTCAATCTTACACAGCTTAACTGCAGAGCTAAGTAAACAAACATGATATGAATAGATTGAGCTTCTCAGATACACATTCTTGAATTGATATGGTAATAATGAACAACAGAAAGGGTCACTACAAAGACATTTCAGCCTATACCTTATTTTCGACCCATCACAACTCATTGTTCATATATACAGTAAAAAAATTGATTGGTAAATTGATAAATTTCTTTCCCAAAAATCTAAAGGGAAAGCAAAAGAATGAACAAAGGTTGTGGTACAACTCAACTCAACTTTGGCACAATTGATCTCTTCTTTCTGATAAGAAGAAAGATCAAAGAATGATACTTTCTTTCTTTCTTTCAAGACAAAACTGTAATCTCCCCATCACATTGCTTATGTCTGCCGCCTGATAACTCTCCGGTGGCGCCTTGCCCCACCAGCCCTTCTCACACGCCTTACTCCTCCCCTCCTCAACGCCCTTTGTGGTATTCTGGGTTGTGGCACACTTTCCGGCAGCTGCATTGTGGGTTGCGGCAGACTTTGACTTTCCGGTAGCTGCTGCATTCCGGGTTGTGTCAGACTTCCCGATAGCTGTGTTTCAGGTTGTTGTGTATTTTCCGGTAGCTGCTGAATTTCGGATTGAACAGGATTTTCCAATAGCTGCTGCATTCCGTGTTGTGCCAGACTTTCCGGTAGCTGCTGCATTCCGGGTTGTCCCAGACTTTCCGCTGGCTGTGTTTCAGGTTGTGGCAGACTCTCCGGCAGCTCTGGCAAGGGAGGAGGTGGAGCCATGCGCAGAAGCACTTCTCTGTGGTATTTCTGCAACACATATAGAGCAATATAACGGAACCATACCTATTGTTTCTACCAATTCAACCACATACAGAAACTAAATTGATACGATTTTATCACGACCCTTGAACCATTTGATCACTAACATGTTATCCAAACGATCATGATCAACAAGTTTCGAATCGTTAGATGTACAAGTTCAATATCGCAAATTATTAGTAGTTTCTATAACAAACAACTGCAAGAAAGGATATCGTGAAGATTCTATAGGCTAGACTAGGGAATTGATGACTATACCTGAACCACAAAGTTTCTTCTTTCGCAATCCAAGAACATGTTCACAGTCCAATTTGTTTTAGCCGTGATCTTATCCCTCACTGTGGAAAAGCTGATCTGGTCTCTTGAAGTGAAGCGATCGACTTCATTGAACCAAAGACAAGCGAAGAGGTTGCTAATAGGAACATGTTCCCTAATTATAACACATCCTTCAGGGACATCTGCAGACCAAAAGCCGAATCAAACAAACTTCATATCGAGGAAATTATACAAGGGCCGGAATATCAAACATACACAAGGGAGGATAACAATCTTTGTACTAACCAGATAAAATGGGATACTTATCCGGGTGTAGGGGGTTAAGCCTTCCTTTTTATAGAAGTCAATCTGGAAGTCAATGGAGGCATTGGCATACTTCCCTGCAGCTTTGTTTGCCTCAGCTTCAGCAAAGACATCAAAGCGTTTGTAATGTCGAGAAATTGCAAATGTTGCATTTTTCCTCCACAAATGCCTGAAATTTTGTAACAAAGAAGACATAGGATGAACAGAGAGTCAGTAAATTTGGAAGGCTGACACCAAGCTGATTCTGAACACTATCAAGTATGAAATGAGCAAAAGCATCCTGTTTAATTCCATTTCATTCTGACACTAACATATGGAAATTGTGACAACAGAGGTAACTGATTAGCTGAATGTATCAGAAACAGAAGAAAGACTCGATCTTTACAGGCTCGTGGGAGGAAGAGGCAGAACAGGAATTACCTTTCAAGAATTTGATACGGATCAACAACAAGCTCAAGTTTCCCATCAATCCACAGCGAGAAGCGAGCATTCGGGAACAGTCTATGGGGTAGCAGCTTAGGAATCTGTAATTGGTAAAATCCAGCATCAGGAGAAGTATAGACAAACTGCGTACATGCAAGCAAATTCTATTCTAAATATCTGAGGTGAATCTGTGCTTCTCTATTCTATAATGGATCCACGACTGATGTTAATCCTACGGTACACTATTTTCGAAAAGTGCTATGGTCTTTAATCTAACCAAATTCATATCAGTATTTTCTGTAGAGAATAGATCAACCAAAGGGAATAGAATAAGAGCAATTAACGTCAGATGTATGAATCTAAGAATCACGAAAAAACTCAACTGAAGTCAAAATGAGTTACCTTTCCAGTGCGTCTTCCATCGGTATATGGAGAGTTATGGATCCGAACAATTCTCCATACCCCAACCTTCTTGCTATCACTTATTTGCCCACTAGTTTGAAGATAGGTTTCAGTTTCTTCATCCACAAACATAAAGAAGCATACAGTTCTTTTGGAAAATTCACTAATGTTGCTTGGCTGCTGTATGTCATCGAAAGCCGCTGCCAACAAGAAAAGAATTATGTAAGAAGTTTGAACAAGCACAGGGAAACAACAAAATGATTGGAATTTCAATCAAGTAGGAGCCTACCAAATATAGCCGAGGAAACAACCAAACCCCTGCACTGGTCCATTGCATCAAGATCAGCCTCTGCAATATCGTATCCAGTATTCCGGCCAGCCCTTGTACCTCTGACGAACCTGATTAACATCGATATAACAAGGGGATTATCACAAACAGTTCAGAATGTAGATGGCACGAGAAAGAAAAAAACTGCGAATCAAGAAGAAAGCTTACCCACAGTGCACACTCATTGACTCTCTAATATCATAGGAGTCAGTTCTCTGGGCTACAGTAGGATATCCACCAAAGTCCGAGCCTCCGAATTCCCCATATTTAGTCAACGGATTCTCATATATGTATGTCAAATTCTTCAAGACGGGAGAAAACGAGGGAAGCTTTGGCATCAAGGCAATGGCTTCCTCCACAGGCAAGTAACATACAGGACATGCTGAGATAAGAAAAAACAGTACTCCTTAGCATTATATAAAAGAAAGAAGCCCAATATTGACTGCTTAACGGTTTCGGACAAAAGCTTACGGCGCGGTCCAGTTCTTTTCTTGTCTGCCGGGGGCGGAGGCAAAGTGAAAGCATTGCATGGATGGCCAGGAGGCAGAGAATAGCCTAAGAAAAACGAAGGAGGAGGCGGTGGAAGAACCAAATTTGCCACCTTATTCTGTGTATGGACAATGTTAGTAATGTTGGGATTGAAGCTTATGGTTTGGACCTCTTCAGTTTCCTGTGCATCTTCACCTGTAAACAAACCACAAACTGCCACCATAACGCTTCCATTTCCATCAAACTCCAAAGCATATTGCTAACTAAAACAACGAGTCCATGCCTAGTAGTAATGTGGGAATGAAAACATATAACTTCTCCAAAAGACAATCCATTACAGTAGCTGCCAAGTTCAGCATTCTAATCTCACTGTCTAATCACCAGAATTCAAAGCAGAAAAGAGGGGATGATACAAACCTTTTCCTACATACAAAACCCAGATGAAAACTGCAGCAGAGATGATACAGAGAAGGAGCATTCCAACTTTCTTGCGGCCAGCAAACTTGAAGATCCAATGGAAGAATCTGTCCTTATCCTTGAACATTTTAACAGGCTTACTTCGGATTGACGATTGAACAGGCAACAGATTACCATTACCACCACTACCATTAGTGCCGTTCTGCTGTTGAAGTTGCTGAAGCGGTTTATCCAATGAGCCATAACTCCCAGACCGGATCCCTAATGAACCTCCTCCTCCATTCATTGTCTCTCAAACTTCCTTAAACCCCACGAACAAACACCTTAACCCTCCACTCATTTCATCTCCAAAGAACCCCCAAATCAAGAACCACTACGAAAATTGGCGGGAGTATTTATTTGGATTCCGCCGAATGAAAAATCTTACCTCCCCAAATTCAGCGACGATAAAGATGGAAACTTTTTGCTCCGAAGAATCTGGACACCAGTTCAGAAAATAAATGGCACTTGACTTCTTCTGGGTCAGCTTTAATTTCACTCAAACTGGAGCTCAGTGAACAAAGCACCCCCCCAAGATTTTATTGTGAGCTCTTCAGAAGTATAGTGACAGCCGGCAAAAAAGAGAGAAATTATGTAAGTGATGACAAAATTGGGAAATTGGGAAGAGCTGTGCAATATCAAACTATTCACAAAAGAAAAGAAAAAAATTGGAAATTAGTGGGAAAGCAGGGAGGAAGGAAGGAAGGAGGATGGATCGTTCTTGGATTATGAGTATAGAATAAATCTAGGGTTTGTGATTGGAGGGATTGTTTTTTGTATTTTTTTTTTTCCGCGTAAATCTACAGTGGTCTGTGAAATCGAGGGTGGGTAATAATTTTCTTATGTTTTTTTAATACAAATCTGGGATTTGGGTGTTTTGTAGTAATATTTTTATTTGAAAATGTGTTGCAAGAAATTGGGGAACCTGGACCCTAATTTATATGAGTTGAAAAAACAAAAACCTGAGGTTGAATTTAATAAATATTACGAAAAATAGCATTTTGGCCCCTTCTATTTCGTCAACTTAATTACACCAAATACCATTAAACTTTCATTTTCATTCATACTCACCACTCAACTATTTTTCTTACATTAAATACCATCAAACTATACTTTAGTTTCACCGATTACCACTCCGTCCTTTTTAGCCCCTCCTACTTCGACTACTTCGCTGTTTGGGTCCTTTCGTTCTGACTATCATGTAATTAACATTAAATCTGGACACATCCGCACACCGGCAAAGAGAGATATCAGAGGTAGGAGATGAAAGGGTGGTAAATTGGGGAGGTATGGCGAAGAGTATGGTGAAATACGGTCGTTTCCCGCAAGGAATTAAATTACTGTGGGAATCGACAATTTCAATGGAATTAGATTGCTGAAGGGATTAACGATTCCAATGGAATTAAATTCCTTGTTTCCTCATCTAATTGCCAATATGGAACTGAACGCCAATCGGCATGGCCATTATACGTGGAAGGCGATTTTAAAATTATACTTTGTAAAGAGAGCTGTTGGTTCTTTACAATTTCGTTGACATGTCCAGAAGATGCCAAGCTAGGGAGGGGCAGGGATGTATAACACGGGAAAAAATAAAACAATTCCCCCCCAAAACCCACTTGTTTCAAAAGGATTTCAATTCCTTCTCGGAGGTGATTTCAAAACTGAAAAGGATTTCAATTGCGCCGCAATTGGGTTCCTATTTTGGGTCGGGAAACAAGAAATTGAGATTGTCCAGGAATTTTCATAATTCCAACTCCAAATCCTGTCCAGGAAACGATACGTTTTATTCGTCGATTTCATCCTATCTAATTATATATATTTATATTATCAATTAAAAAATACTTTGTAAGCTAATACATGACTACTGGAGCTAATATGATGTACTGAATGCTCATCAATTAAAGTAAAAAAAAAACGAAATTTGGAACGAAAGGACCCAAACGACAAAGTGGTCGAAGTAGGAGGGGTAAAAAGAGTGATTTATATATTATAGGGGGCTATCTATTAAGTTGGCAAAGTAGAGGGGGTAAAATGATATTTTTCCATTTAATATTTATTAAAGAATGATTTAGGAGGAGTAGTAGTAATCATTCATAAATGTGATTGAGCAATATATTGATATAGGTCGGTAACCATGTGCGGCCATGTCACTAATTTTACAATAAATCAGAAAACTATGGCTGTCAATGACATATGGCAATCGACTCTTTAACACATTTATTCAATGGATGTCTTGAAAATTATAAATTTCTTCTAATTTCTAACTTGTATTTCGTATTAATATTTTCTCATATAACCAAAAAAAATATTGATAATTAAAATATTAAAACTATTAGGATATCAAATAAATAATTATAAGGACTTAAATTAAAGGTAACCATAGAATAGAAAGCATATAAGTTAAGTAGATTGAATAAAAAATACGTATGATTGAATAAAAATATTTTAATTTTAAAAATTAAAATATGTTTTATATAGATGAAATGAGTTTTTAACACCCTTCTATTGATTCTTCCAAAATATTATTTTATCTAGAATCAATCACATACAAAGCAAATATTAAAATTATATTTATTAATGGTGGGCAACTTTGATAAAGAACTTGATTTGAATGGTTAGACATGTGTTGAGTAAACATATGTTGCAATTTAACTTCATGACAAAACAACATGAAAGAGTTTCGCCACCACTTTTTTCTAAAGGAGCGTAACTAAGCCTATGAAATGTTTAGTTTTCTTTCTTATATAAAATTTATAATTTAGAGTTTACATGTGATTTTTTATTATATGAATAATGAAATAAAGAATACTCAGATTAAAGTGTTATAAATTGTGGATGACAAAGGTAAAAAAAAAATTCTTACTCAAATTGCTTATTCTTTTTCTCTAAAAAAAATTCAAAATTATATATTTCACAAGTTGCGGGTAGCCTACGAGCAGGCTAAAAGCTAGTTATATTTAAAATTCATAGGTTAATAAGCTGAAATTCAACTGAATACTTAAGCCAAATCTAAATGCAAATTTTTTATAATCAAAATTTAAAAGTCAAATCTCAAATCTAAACCCGAATCCAAATTCAATCCCTTTGTATTTATTTAGAATCTCTCGTAAATCGCATGTCGTAAGTCGGGATAAAAAGCGGCCCATACCCTCATAGTCTGCTACTTCTGCACGATATGCCCTCATACTTCAGATTCTGCGTCGGATGCCCTTAGAGTACTGTTCCGTTGCACGGGATCGCTTTTTCCCGGTTACTCGAGATCCAGCCGGTTACCTAGCCGACGTGGCCTCCACGTGTGTCCCTTTACAATTAAATAGTGGGACCAGAAAAAAAAAGAAAGAGAAAAAGCGGCAACACCTAAAACGTTAAAAAGAAAACCCTTCTTTATTATCTTCATCTTCTACAAAGGAATGAACGGAAAAGAAAGGCAGAGCTAATATTGTTCTTCATAGTGACAAAGAAGGCGACTATTGATCTATTCGGAAAGTAGATTAAGTTGAAGGTTAGCCATGTCTTTAATCTATTTTTTATGCTTCCGATTTTCTCATTTCGTGTTGTTACAAAGGGAAACCCTAAATCTCACCCTCTGTTTCTCATCCTCGTTCTCATCTCTTGCTCATCTCTGTTTCTCACCCTCTGTTCTGTCAAACTAAATAAAAAATCTTTTGTTTCTGGTTTGAAGTATGGCTATGAATCGGCCATCTTGTGGGTGTGGTCAAATGGTTGTTATTCGAACATCTTGGACGGAGAGTAATCCTGGACGACGTTTTTTTGGTTGCGGCAGGTATGGGGTAAGTAATAAAGTTGTGACTGGTGTATTATTTAGGGTTTCATCATTTATGTGTGGCTTGGTTAGTGGTTAATAAATGGTTGTGTTTTGTAGAGAGTTGGTGCGTGCAAATTTTTTTCAGTGGGCAGATCCGGAACTTGACGAGCATGTCAAACATATTGTTGTCGGATTGCTTTGGAAGATTCGTGATATAGAGCGAGTAAACCGTCGTCCCAACATTGGTGATCGATGCAAGAAGCTTGGATATGTACTGATTAGCATTTGTGTAATTCTTAGTATAGTAATGCTAAGTAAGATGTAATTTTTATTAATCTTGGACATCCAACAGTAAGAATGAAGGTTTCACTGAACATTGAACAATTGCAGATGAACTCAGAAACTAGTCTGCAGACCTGGTCATTATGAAGTTATCATGGTTTAAACCATGATCTGTCTTGATTCTTTCAACGATGTATTCGTCTCAATTCCTTCAAAGATGTTTAACCATGATCTGCATGAACAGTTGCAGAAGATAACAGAAACCTGTATTCTGCAGACCTGGTCGGTATAACAATTGCCAATAAGACCAGCTAAAGCCAATAAGAAATTAGAAAGGGAACAATTGCAGAACTACTGCTACTGTCATTTCCACAGAAACATTGCTTTTGTTCAATGTGCAATTGCAGAATTATAGTCTATCATTTCCACAGCAACATACGAGCATAAACATCCCCCAACAACTGTTATATTCGTGGATTACAAAACAGAGAACTAACACAAAGTTGTCTCTACCGAAATTAACCATAGACAAAATACAAACTAGTAGTTAGTCTCGAGTTTCGTCCCTATAACATCACGAATGAGTTCCCTCAGCTTGATCACTTCCATCCGGTTGAACTGGTGGGGTAGTTTGAGAAGTTCCATGGCATAGAAATAGGATGAGTATTTAATATGCTCCTAAATAATGCAAAGTAATTGGATGATAAATGGACAATTGTAAAGGGTTACCATGTCCTGAGCGACTCCCGTTGCTTCCGATGTTGGTGCTTCTGGATGTGTGTCATGCCAAGTCCGCTTGTGACCAGGCTGATGACATAGCGAGCATTTATTAACTGTCCCCTTCCTAGATACCTTGACAGTATATGCTCTTTGTTTCCTCTGTCGTTCAACTGCCTCTTCCGGACCCTTTCTCCTCACAGTTTGCCTTCTTCCTTTTTTCGTGCTCCCCACGATGTTGACATGAGGTGGTTTGATTGCGGGCCGATCAGTCTTCTACCATGACTCTAGACCTACCATAGGGCTTATATGAACTCCATATGCCTTCTTGTAGTTTTCCACTCGGTACCACATATGCATGTAATTCTCAGGTCTGTCCTGCATGAAAGCAATGCAGCTAATAGCATGGCTGCACGGTATGCCGCTCAACTCCCACTTCCGACAAGTACAAGTCTGATTGTTAAGATCCACCACCATCTGTTTGTCCCTATGTCGTACCTGAAATGTATTAGCTCCACTAGCAAGAGCAAAACACTGACAACTCTCTATCTTAGCAAGATCTAACTTCTTTTGAATCCTTGGACACAATAACCCCTTGAAGTTGTTTGTAGCAAATAACTTCTTCTTCCGAAACCTCTCCATCAATTGGCAACGTAGAGTCTCGAAGAGGCTAATGATTGGCTTTGATCTTGCTGATAATATGCAGCGATTCCAAGACTCACAGTGGTTGTTTAATAACAAATCAGACTTGCAGAAGGTTTGGAAATAGCATCTGCACCACTGAGATTTGTCCTTATCCTTCAACCAGTTAAATGCTGCCAATTTCAATTTCTTCAGTCTTGTCATCGCAACTTCAAATTCAGCTTCGTAAGACGACCTAGCTGCAGCCCAAAGAGCATTTTTCACAGCTAAAGTGGTACTTTCTTCTTTGATTTTACCTAGTGTCCTCTGCATATTGCTCCATAGATGTCGAACGCAACAACGGTGTTCCGCATGTGGTACTATATCCCTTACAACATTCATCAAGCCCTGCATAAATAACATTGTACCAAAATTAAAAAAAAGGGATTCAAATGATCAATCATCATACATTGACACATAATCTAACACCTAACTATTATGATGCAGGGCTGCTGCTACTATTAACTAACAGGGCTGCTGCTATTAACTAACTAAAACCCTAAATCTAACACCTAACTCTAACACAATGCTGCCCTAAAATACTAAATCTGCTACTGCTACGGTTACTAAATCTGTTAATTACTACTGCCACAAATCTGCTAAACTACTAACTAATGCTGCCCTAAAATACCAACTACTAAATATGTAAAATGAACACAGCCATGCTAAACTAAATCACTTACTTTTTGTTTGTCGGACATGATCATCCAATTCCCCGATGACTCTTCATCTATGCCGAGATCGTTAGTCAAATATAGCAAAAACCACTTCCAGTTGTCCTCATTTTCAGTATTAACAGCTGCATAAGCGATCGGATAAACACCATCGTTGCCATCTAGACCAACTGCTGTTAATAACTGGCCACCGACCTCTGTTTTCAAAAAACAACCATCAATACATATGACACGCCTACAACCAGCTAGAAATCCTTCTTTACATGCTCCTAAACAACAGTACATTCTCTTGAAATGTCCAGCATCGGTTGCTTCAACGAATACAGTGGATCCCACATTCGATTTCCTCACTTCTGCACAGTAGTCATACAATCTCGCATATTGCTCACTTGATTTACCCCTTGCTAACTCAACACCGTGTTTTCTCACCCTACCTGCCTTGTCTCTGCCAATTTGGAGGTGAAGATCCTCTTGAACTGTTTGGATGATGGAATCTATACCCCAATACGGATCAATCAAGAACCGTTGCACATACTTCCGAGCTATGTACTTGTAATCCGCAAATCTGTTCTTAAAATCCATAATGCAGCCATCATGAACCAAATAACAGCTCTTTATTTCTACTCCTCTATTATCATTGCTCTTCGACACATAAATGTACCAACGACAAGTCCGATTCTTGCAACCGACTTGAACGCGTGTCGGATCACTCTTCAAGAAGGATATGGGGCGCTTGGTAATGATCGAGTGGTTTTTCACAGCTGTCTTGAATGTAGCGAAATCCTCAAACACTTGGCCGACCATAAATGTCGGATCATCAATCTCTTTGTTCTTGTTAAAATCCCTACGCTTTTGTATACCCTGTTCGCCACTTTCATCGTCACTTGAACATGTTGAATTCAACTCATCCGACAGTCCGTAATCACTATCTGCATCGTCCATTACTTCAGTGTCGATTGCGAATCCTTTTACGTGGAAACCACCAATGTCAATGGTTTCTTCGTCAGAGACTTCATTGTCGTCGTCTACAAAACCACTTGAATCACTATCTTCAGGCACATCAATTTTTCGTCTAGTAGCTCTTTTTCGCTTAGTATGGTCGGTGGTGTGAACTTTCTGACCCGAAATAGATTCTTGGGCCTCATTCATAACTTCTTCCTCATCATTTCTGTCTTTCTCAGTATTTTCCACTATATGACAGTGCATTAAAGCTTCTTCATAACTAGCATCCGTACTCAAATAAACATCAACAACGCTGCCAACCATCACAACTTCTGCACCCATGTCAAGAACATCCTTATCCGATGTCAATTTCTTCAATCCATCCTTCAATTGTTTCTCTTCCAATTTCCAGTAATAGAAATATCCATTTTTCCTCCTATAAGCATCTAGGCTAGTTACTTGCAGCTTCTCTACATATCCATCATCAGCGAGATAGGAATCTATGACAACCAATGACATTTCTTCGGGATCTAAGCAACTACACCACATCACTTCACCTCCAAAGTAACCTAAACCTTCTCCAACAATGAAACTAAACTGTCCATCATAATGAATCTTCATCATGAAAAGATTACCAGAACTTGGATTGGCCTTGTGTTGGTCTCTGTTTTCCTTAGCCACTCTTAAACTCTGTTTGTTTGTGTTCTGATTTGCTTCACCTAACTTCTTATTAGGACTGCACACAATTGCAATCATCTCATCCATCCTGCATAACCACAACAAATAAGAAATCAATTATTGATGTTCTCGCCGATTTATGATGAGCAAAATCAGCAAATAAGAAATCATCCCTAACTGTTGCGATTTATGATCAAAAGTGTAATAGGTACATGCATCTCTAACCACACATTACACTTACTTCGAGAGTGGTTACTTCCGAGTTTCAACAGCTCCTTGCCGATAGTGATCCCGCACTGTCGAGTTTCAGCAGCTCTTTCTCTTCCAAACCATTCTTCTAGTTTCAGCCACAATTCCTTCACTGAGGTGTCGATCAGTCAGAGTTCCGCCGTCAGTTTCTGGTCGGCGGTGAGGTTTGCCGACAAGTACGTTGCCGTTGATTTTTTTTGCAGTGGGAGGGAGTTGTTTCTGCAATGGAAGAGAGTTGATTTTGCAGTGAGAGAGACGAAGAGAAAAGGGAAGGGGGAAACTAAAGAGTTTCTTACCTTTTGTGGTCCATGATTTATGTTTTAAGTTTTTTTTTCTGGTCCCACTATTTAATTGTAAAGGGACACACGTGGAGGCCACGTCGGCTAGGTAACCGGCTGGATCTCGAGTAACCGGGAAAAAGCGATCCCGTGCAACGGAACAATACTCTAAGGGCATCCGACGCAGAATCTGAAGTATGAGGGCATATCGTGCAGAAGTAGTAGACTATGAGGGCATGGGCCGCTTTTTATCCCGTAAGTCGTAACGGGTTGAGCTATTTAGATTGTTGGGTTGTTTAGGACAACCTAGAATATGGACATTGCATATGTGATAATGTGATGTTTCGTACGGCCCATAATGTGATGTTTAGTACGGCCCATGGGCTTCTTCCTTTGTCTAGGTAATGGTGTTGGATATTGCCTATGGTTTGCATGTGGATTATGGACTAATTTACACTTCTCATCTAGGGCTGTTGACGAGTCAAGCCGCTCGCGAGCAGCTCGGAGCTCGGCTCGGAAAAAATGGCTAAAAAGCTTGCTCGGAACTCGGCTCGATTGTAAACAAGCTGGCTCGATAGTAAATGAGCCGAGCCCGAGCCTACCCTGGCTCAGATCGGTAGGCTCGTGAGCTGGCTCGGCATTGATTAAAGAGTAGAAATTTCTACCTAAAAAGGTGTTGTTGTTGTAGCCCTCAGCAATACCACATTGGTGGTTTAGGGGAGGAAGGAAGCCATCAAGACTTATAAATAACAAGGTCTAGACATTTAGATGAATAGTCTCAATTTAGAGACTTCAATGGTCTATGGATCATTAAAGTAAATTTTTATGGGCTTTGACCCTAACTTGAGCTTGAAAGGGCCTAGAATTTATGGCCCAATTTGAGTTAAGCTAAGCTCGATAAGCTTTTATCAAGCTTTGGCTCGTTAACACTTATTTTGAGCCGAGCTCGAGCCGAGCCTGAGCTGAGCTCGAGCTCTAATTTTTTCTAACGAGCCGAGCTCGAATCGAGCTTGAGCCAGCTATATTCCTTATTGAGCCGAGCCTGAGCTTGGCCAAAGCTCAGCTCGGCTCGGCTCATATACAGCCCTATTCTCATCCCATCAATATTTATGCTTTAACCGTATTTACAATTTTGATACTTTTACTCCACCAAAGTTAACAAATAAGCCCAAACTCTGTATTATAAAACACATTAACTCCCTCATACTTTGACCAATTGACAATTAGTCTCTTTCGTTAAAAATTCAGTCCATTCGTCATTAACTTTTAATGAAAGAGCATGTCATATTAGATCATGTTCATGGATCGAACCGAGCTGAACTTCGCCAAGCTCAAACTCATTACTTTTTAGGTGAACAATCGCTTGAGTTCGAGCTACATATTTGGAGCTCATGTTGAGCTCGAGCCAACTTGAGCCTAACTCATTAATTATTCTTGACGAGCCAAGTTGGAACTTAACTCGAACTTGGAGTACAGTTTGAGTGAAATTAGAAATTTGTACGAAAAAATATAGACGAGTCGACTTCTGAAACGAATTATCTTGTAACACCGTAACATTACATCATTCCCACGTTGGTTCTGTGCATGGAAATAAATAAAAAAATATGGATTGCAAGTGTAGTGATGACATCATTCATGCATGCTCAAGATTAATTAAATACATATTAGCATTTAGGTGCATCTTCTAGACTGGGCCTGGGACCCACAACTCTTTTGGGCCATGAAGGCAGAAGAGGATGGCCTCAAAAGATAAACATTA
Organism: Linum lewisii; assembly: GCA_034768395.1. NCBI lineage: Eukaryota > Viridiplantae > Streptophyta > Magnoliopsida > Malpighiales > Linaceae > Linum > Linum lewisii. The sequence continues at coordinate 4,466,410 of CM068298.1, read as the reverse complement.
AGCTTAACATTTTTTCTGAATAAAAGTCTTACTCTATTTCATGGATATAAATCATATTTGAAAATTTTGGTTACGGCCTCTTTTCTGTAAAAAAAAAACATTTCTTGCATTCTTCTTTTTGTATTTTTCTTAGTGTTTTCAAAACAATATTGAGTCTAATGATAGGTGAATTAATTGATAAAATTATTATAGGTTGTAATTAAATTGTGATTGAATCGTTATTATATTAACGTTGTATCGTACCATTTTGATGAATAGTTCAAAGTCTAACTGGTCGAACCGTCCGCACCAATACAATTATGAAAACACTAAATTATTCCAAAAGATTTTGTTTTCTCGTAGCCCAATGGACCTCAAACTATGTTCCAGTTTTATTTTTTTTTAAATACATTTATTGATACCTTAAATTTAAAAGGCGTCATATGATACCAAATAAGGAATAAAATGAAAGGCCCACGAAGGGAAAAGCAGAAAGAACTTTCTTTCCTACGTAATAGGTAACTCTGTTAGAAGTCTGAAGAATATAAGAAAAGCGAAAATATCTGAGTTAGTAGACGATGTATGTCAATGTTAGAAAAGCGAAAATATATGAGTTAAGAACACAAAAAAATTGACAATTGCATGCACCACAAAGAAATGGTATGAAAACTAATACTAGCATCGTATTAGTTTTAACTCATCGTGTAGAGAGCTCTTAGTTGCCACAAACCCATATCCAAAATTCTAAAAACTTTCAATAATGTAGGAATTAGAATTTTTAATTTTGATCTAAGTATTCAACTAAGTTGGGTAATTATAATTAATTAATTAATTAATTAGGCCATGTTGTATTGGTCCCCACGGAATGAAATTTTTATCTCTTTGACAATATATAAAGGTGGATGAATTCACATATGGATCGATGTTGTTTGTTTCGATTGTTGTACGGTCGCACGTACGGTGGGAAAAATGTCAACGTAATTGCGCCGTTGTTGACTTTGGACATTTAGTAGACGATGTATGTCAATGTTTCCATTCCACAGTCGTTCACAGTTTCTTTCTTGTGTTGGATTAATGATTTTGTCGTGTGGTATTTGGTTTACCAGCTGTTTCCAACTTCTAGCGCAAAAGCAAAGTCCTTACGTACTCCTAATTACCTATTAATTGTTAATTAATAGAGCTATGAAATGGACGTCTCATGTTGTCCTAGTAGCCGATAAAATCTCATAACATTAGGAGCACATTTTCCTCCAAGGAATTCAACGCTGGAATCAAACAATTCCGGCGGAAACCTGCGATTCCGTGTTTTTCCTGCATTTAAGCAGCGACCCAATTCCGCCGGAATTGCGAGCCCAATTACGGCCGAACAATTCCGACCAAAACGGAACGAAATTAGCCGATTCCGGCGGAATTACTTGTTAATCCCAAATTTGCCCATGCTATCCTCTCATCTTTCTCTCTCTCTTCTGTTCGTGCCACTGTCACCGACGAGCAGCAGCAACAACATCGACCCTCTCGTCTCTCTCTATTCGAATCTATATATTTGCCAACGTCGTCTGTCTTCTCAGAGCTTCCGTTCGACAACAACATCTGTTCCGGCGGCGGCTTCTCTCTCTCTGTTCGGCGGCAGCCTCTTCTCTCCCTGTTTGGCGGCGGCCTCTTCTCTCTCTGTTCGGTCGCGGCTTCGTCTCTCTCTGTTCGGCCGCGGCTTTTCCGGGGATTTCAATTGATTCAATTGATTCATCAATTGTACTGATTCTCAGTTACAGTAAATCGAATTAGGGTTTGTTCTTCGTCTAGGTTCGGGGGATTTCTCAATTGCTGAGTTACTGATTCCCATTTGATGACGGCGGTTAAACGTGGGAATCCCAAAGGAGCAGAACGATGGTGCTCATCGTGATGAGAGAATGGAAGGAGGTCGGGAATGGAAGAAGGGCATTTTAGTCAATTCAATCTAAGTTGAATTTCAATTCCACGTAGTCTATTTCGCAGGAAAACATGGAATTACTAACCGGATTTCGTTGGAATTCAATTCCGCCGGAATGCTTAATTGCGACGGAATTTACCCATAAAGCAGGAAAACGATGCCTAGGATCATAAAGACCGGTTCAAAGAATCATTCACTCCCTAAAATCATCATGTGATATGATATATTCGTCGCTTTAAGCCAATGACTAACCGAAAAAGTAACTTTCCACACAATATGTCTAGGGATCTGTTGAAAAGTGCTTCAGAACACTTAATATTTTAAGTCCTAAGTGTTATGTTAGTAGCTGTCATAGCAGTTTAGTTTTATGATGTCTACGGCTGCTTAGAGCAGTTATTAGTGGCAGTTACATTAGCAAGTTTAAAGTTTTCATATGGAAGTTGTGGGATAATTCTCTGTTGTTTTTTAGATAAGTTTGTATGCATAAAGTATTAAAGGGCTGATAACTTCTCAGCACTAAACCCTGATTTCTTTGTGCTACATTCATCAATCTCACAATTAACAAACATCAACATCTGGTATCAGAGCGTTCTTCTTGTTGGGATCTGTGTTATGGATAGTGAACCAGGTTTTTCAGCAATAGCTCCACCTGTGTTTAATGGTGATGATTATCAGTTTTGGGCCGTAAGAATGGAGGCTTACTTGGAGGCTCTAGATCTGTGGGAAGCAGTGGAGGATGACTATGAAATCCCACCACTACCAAACAACCCGACGATGGCTCAGATCAAAAGCCATAAGGAGAAGAAAACAAGGAAAGCTAAGGCCAAAGCTGTTCTGTTTGCTGGTGTCTCTCAGATGATTTCACCAGGGTTGCTGCGATCAAAACAGCAAGAGAAATCTGGGAATATTTGAAGAGAGAATATGCAGGTGATGAGCGAATACGTGGAATGAAAGTTCTCAATCTTATTAGAGGTTTTGAATTGCAAAAGATGAAGGATGATGAAACAGCAAAGGAGTATTCTGAAAGGCTCCTTGATATAGCAAACAAAGTGAAACTCTTAGGTACAGACTTTCCAGATACTAGGATTGTTGAGAAGATTCTAGTTACTGTGCCAGAGAAGTATGAGGCTTCGATTACCACATTGGAGAACACAAAAGATCTGTCCAAAATAACCCTGTCAGAATTGCTGAATTCACTGCAGGCTCAAGAACAACGAAGACTGATGCGACATGAAACTACCATTGAAGGCGCACTGATGGTCAAACATCAACAAGGTCCAAAGATACAGAAGGAGAATGTTGAGGAATCAAGTTCTCAGTTTTCCACTGGTTCAAGTAGCATTGCACAAGGTAGAAGGGGAGGAGGTCATCGAAAGGGATTTCCCCCGTGCAAGCATTGTGGAAAATATGGTCACCCATCTACAAGATGTTGGAAGAGACCAGATGCGAAATGCATTATCTGCAATACAATGGGCCATGAAGCTCCAGTTTGCAGGAGCAGATTTCAGAAGCAAGATGCAGAAGCCAAAGTTGCAGAACCTGAGATGGAGGAAGAAGATCTTTTTATGGCTAGTTGCCTACCATCTAAGGTATCTTCAGAATCATGGCTAATAGATAGTGGATGCACTCATCATATGTCCCATGATAAAGCTTTGTTTAGAGATTTGATTCCCACTGATATGTTGAAAGTAAGAATTGGCAATGGCACTTATCTAGAAGTAAAAGGGAAAGGTATTATTGCCTTGACAACTGGATCTGGAACAAGGACAATTTCTGATGTCTTGTTTGTTCCTGATATTGGTCAAAATCTCTTGAGTGTCACTCAATTGATGTGCAAAGGCTACAAGCTTTACTTTAGGACAAGTTCTGTCACATCTACGATCAAGCAGGAAATGAAATTTTGCGTGTGAAAATGCAAGGAAAAAGCTTTTCGTTTGATCCGGGTGAAGAGAACCATGTAGCTTATCCAAGTCAAGTGGATACAACTGAGATTTGGCACAGAAGGCTCGGACATTGTCACTTGAGACGCATGCTGAATATCAAAAGGACTGAAGCAGCTAAGGGTTTACCTGATTTGGCTGAAGAACTCCCAAATTGTCCAGCTTGTCAATTTGGTAAACTTAATAGGAAATCATTTCCTACATCAACCTGGAGAGCTACTCAGAAGCTTCAACTGATTCATACTGATGTGGGCGGACCTCAAGGAACTCCTTCACTCAATCAAAGTCTATATTATATTCTTTTTATAGATGACTTCACTAGAATGGGTTGGATCTACTTCATGAAGTTCAAGTCAGAAGTAGCTGGGGTGTTCTGGAGGTTTAAGAAGCTTGTTGAGAATCAAAGTGGCTGCAAAATCCAAACTTTGAGGTCAGACAATGGGACAGAATACACCTCAAGAGAATTTAATAGATTCTGTGACGAATCAGGCATTGAGCATCAATTTACTACTCCTTACACACCACAACAGAATGGTGTAAGTGAGCGAAGGAATCGTTATGTTATGGAGATGACAAGGTGCATGTTACATCAGAAAAATTTGCCCAAGTCTTTTTGGGCTGAAGCTGCAAACACTGCAGTGTTCATTCAAAATCGGTTGCCAAGTGTTTCCATTGGCGACAAAACTCCATATGAAGCCTGGTTTGGTTCATCACCCTCCTTAAAATTCTTGAAGGTTTTTGGCTGTCTATGCTTTGTTCATATTCCTCGTGTCAAACGAGATAAACTTGATAAAAAGGCCTCTCCTGGAATCTTTGTTGGGTATAGTACTTTGTCTAAAGGTTATAAAGTATATTTTCCCCAAACTGGGAAAGTGGAGATTTCAAAAGACGTGCATTTTGTGGAGGAGGAGCAATGGAGCTGGAGTTCCTCCCAAGTGGAAGACTCCCCATTACCTATTCCTGTTTCTGATCACTGGAATAGTGATGACGAGCTGATAGATGATCAGCCTGTGAGGGGTACAAGGTCGCTGTCTGACATCTATCAACGGTGTCATGTTGCTGTGTGTGAGCCTGAAAATTTTACAGAAGCTTGCAAGATACTAAGTGGCGAGCAGCAATGGAAGAGGAAATGGCTATGATCGAAAAGAACAATACTTGGATTCTCGTTAACAGACCTGCTGATAGAAGATAATTGGCTTGAAGTGGGTTTTCAGAACAAAGTTGAATGCTGACAATTCAGTAAACAAGTTTAAAGCTAGACTTGTTGTTAAGGGCTATGCTCAAGTGTTCGGAGTTGATTATTCAGAGACCTTCGCTCCTGTAGCTAGACTCGATACTATCAGGTTGTTGTTGGCTCTGGTAGCTCAGAAAGGCTGGATAGTGTATCAGTTGGACGTCAAGTCTGCTTTCTTAAATGGTCTGTTGCAGGAGGAAATTTTTGTGGAACAACCAGATGGATTTGCAGTAGCTGAAAAAGAAGATAAGGTATATCTGCTTAAGAAAGCTTTATATGGACTAAAACAAGCACCAAAAGCTTGGTATAATAGGATTGATGAGCATCTGATGAGTTTGGGGTTCACAAGGAGTTTGTCAGAGGTCACCTTGTATACTAAGCAGGAAAATAATCATATTCTGATTATATCTCTTTATGTGGATGATCTACTTGTAACAGGAGATGACATTGCAATGGTGGAAGTGTTTAAAAGGGAAATGATGAAGGAATTTGAGATGACAGATCTTGGACAAATGGCCTACTTCCTAGGAATGGAGATTAAGCAAAAACCATATGAAGTGACTGTGAGTCAAAAGAAGTATGCAAAGGAGATACTAAAGAAGTTTCAGTTAGAGGATTGCAAACCCTATAACACACCTATGGCAGTAAAAGAAAAACTCAGCAAGGAAGATGGAGCAGAAAAGGCTGATGAGTGTCATTACAGAAGCTTGATTGGTTGTCTAATGTATTTGACCGCAACAAGGCCAGATATCTTATATCCAGTAAGTCTTTTATCTCGATTCATGCATAGTCCAAGTGAGATACATTTAAGAGTTGCCAAGAGAGTTCTGAGATATATCAAAGGAACTGTAAACTATGGAGTGAAGTTTGAAAGGTGTGAAAAGCTCCAACTAAAAGGTTTCTCAGATAGTGATTGGGCTGGTTCGGTGGATGACATGAGGAGCACCTCGGATATTGTTTCACTTTTGGATCGGGTATATTCTCATGGAGTTCTAAGAAACAAGAGGTGATAGCTCAGTCAACTGCTGAAGCTGAGTTTGTTGCTGCCACAGCAGCAACTAATCAAGCTTTGTGGCTGAGGAAACTACTCACTGATTTGAGTTTGGAGGTCAACGACAGCACAAAGATATATGTGGATAATCAGGCTGCAATTGCTATCTCAAAGAATGCAGTGTTCCATGGGAGAACCAAGCATTTCAACATCAAACTGTTCTTTCTTCGAGAGGTGCAGCATTCATGCCAAGTGAAGCTGATGTTTTGCAAAACAGAAGATCAACTAGCTGACCTGTTTACAAAGCCACTTTCAGCTGACAAGTTGGGGTTATTGAGGAAACTAATTGGAGTTGACAGTGTTTGAAGCAAGGAGGAGTGTTGAAAAGTGCTTCAGAACACTTAATATTTTAAGTCCTAAGTGTTATGTTAGTAGCTGTGATAGCAGTTTAGTTTTATGATGTCTACGGCTGCTTAGAGCAGTTATTAGTGGCAGTTACATTAGCAAGTTTGAAGTTTTCATATGGAAGTTGTGGGATAATTCTCTGTTGTTTTTTAGATAAGTTTGTATGCATAAAGTATTAAAGGGCTGATAACTTCTCAGCACTAAACCCTGATTTCTTTGTGCTACATTCATCAATCTCACAATTAACAAACATCAACAGGATCGTTCTCTATCCCTGAAAATTCTAGTGTTCTTTTCTAACCAAATACCGCAAATGATAGCGTACCTGCAACAAACGTGCCACAAAAAACCCGCAAACGTCTCGAGAAGTTCCTAACCTACAAGCTTCGGATGAACTCCTAAATCTCATCAGAAAAAGGGGCGCCCCAAATGGTAAGTTTGGAACTAATAGTCATCCAAACAAAAGAAGCAAACAAACAAGATAAGAATAAAGTACAACACTAACTCAAGGCCGACTCTACACATCACACAGTAGTTGGAACCGATGAAACATCTCTTTTGAAAGTTATCCAAGAAAAACTTGCCAAGCGAACCTAGAAATTTTGGTTGGTATTCCTACCTTCCAAATAACCGAAGCAAGAAAGTCTAACACACCTGAGCACTCCTACGAACATAATTTTTTGCGGTAAAAGGAGCGAACTGAGAACGCTCCAGATGAATATTATCTGTCGACCTCAAATATCCATACAAGGACTCTTAGGTAATTTGTCGTTGGTCGTTACGTGCACACCGTCTACGCCAAAAAAGTCGTACAATTGATCATATCTTGTTTCTGCTAGCAATCCGGAGTTGGTACTCTCCACGGGAGAATTGCGGCCACAAATCGTTCAGGTCAATTGTCCTAATATTTTACTTAATAATTGGTGTAATTATTAAGTCAAATATTAGGAAAATTGTTAGAAACCTTAAATGAATTTAGGAAAATTGTTAGAAACCCTTAATAATTGGTGTAATTGTTATACACGATCAAATCTTTTATGTAAATATCAATTTCAGTCACTTAACTCAGAAACCCTAAATGAATCACTTTAATAATTTTTTGTTTAAATTAACGAAATCTCAAACTTTGATGCAATATAAGTTTTCAGTTCTAGCCAACAATTTCAAACCGATATGAGTTTTCACCCAATGTTGATTCTATATTCTAGCAAAAATCAAAGTACTCGACAAAACTAATAACAAAAAGGTGGTATCAGAGACTGTTGGTTTATGTTGTTCTTGGCTTTGAAGCTAATGTGGTGGAAGAGAGAGTTGACTGAATTGTGCTCAAGCACATGCAAAGTGCAAATATTTTTGCTACAACAAAGAGTTGGTCTATGAAACCGAAGAGGTTGAGAAATGCCAACATTGCTCCAATTAATCCAATAAAAGGGAAGATACTTCTGAACAAATTTGCAAAAGAACATTCTTTTTATGTTCCTTCTCCTAGAAGGAATCTTATATCTACTAGTTTGTTAGTCAAGGTTGGCCTAAAACTTGTTTTAGAAGCTAATAAGTTGGCCATAAATAAGAATGAAGTTGTAGTGGGAATGTGTTATTATATATAATTACTGGTGTTTGTTGGGTTAGAGTTTTCATATATATATATTGAACAACTAATAATTAATAAAGTTAGGAGGCATCTTTGGAAATCTCGAAACTAGGTGCTTTTTGAACGGTTCTAGTATGCAATTTCAGCATTAGTTCGTAAGTTTCGTCTTGATCTGGATTCCCTTCTCTTCCTCCACCCTGTTTCGACCGACCACTGATCATCCACCCATTCTCTGCCCAAAGTTCTGGATGTCGCCTTCCCCGCAACGCCTCACGATAAACATTGACATAGCCATTGGTGATCCTTTAGGTGGAGCAGTTATGACTTTTGGTGGTTCTGAGAGATGCTAATACGATAGCCCACTATGTGGCTCGCCATGCCCTTCGTTACCTCCCAAGCTAGAGGTTGGTAAATCTCCCGATTTGGTGCGCACTTAATTATTATTCTTATACTAAAATAAATTAATAAAGTTAGGTGGACCGTGCAAAGATGGAAAGATGCTTCTGGTTCTGGATCACAATATCATCATTATTGTAGTTGCGGTTTGGTAATAAAAGTAAAGTTAGGTACCAAAGTTTTGATAATTTATGAATAAAAATGGGAGACGTATGCAAGTTTTAAACAAATCGCAATGATGATCATTGCATTAGCTAATCCACTATAATTAATTAATTAAATTGATAATTAATCTATCTGAGTGCATTAAAATAAGCAAGTGAATTACTCGGCTAGAGTTGACCATGATATGATATTATGATTGTGAATGTTTTTATTTATAATCTATATGTGTTTGATTTTGATGTTTTGTTTAATTTTAAACGAATGGGTCGATTTGGGGTCAATTGAGTCTCGGTTTTGCAAGCCTCAGTGTTATGAAGCTTTGTTTATAATAGGGAAAATAGTACTTTGCTCACATAACTTTACCAACTTAACAAATAACTTTCTATACTATAGGTCGCTTTTTTTACCCCCTCTTACTTTGACAAATTTGCATTTTGGGTTCTTCCATTCCAATTATCATCTTCATTAAGTTAATTGATGCGCATTATGTACAACACGTTAGCTCCAATAGGCATGTATTAGCTTACTAAGTATTTTTTAATTGAGAATATACGTATATATAATTACATATGATGAAATCGATGAATAAACGTATGATTCTAAAACCTTTCGTATTTCACCATACTGTACTTCGCGATACCTCCTCAATTTATCTTCCTGGCCAACTATTAGTGTCCTACCTTCGATATTTCTCTTTGTCGGTGTGTAGATGTGTCCAAATTTAAATTCATGAAGACGCTAGTTGAAATGGAAGGATCCAAAATGCAAAGTGGTCAAAGTAGGAAGAGATAAAAAGAGCGATTTGTAGTACAAGGGCTGTTTGTTAATTTGGCAAAGTAGAGGGGGACAAAATATTATATTCCCTTTTTAATATTTCTCAAACTTATAAAAAAATTAGTGAAAGTTAGACACGCTGGGGACAGGATCTGCGTCCAGGATTTCTAGTTTGGAACAATTCCAAACCCATTTTCGGAGGGGCATTTCGGTCATTTTGAAAAAAACAAAAAACCCTAACCTGGATTGAAAACTCAGCCGCCATCTTTCTTATTCTTCTCCCTTTCTTTCCAAACTCAGATGCAAAGCCGAAAGCTCCGAATTGACGACCCATACGAAGCTCGATCGGATTCCCCTCCTCGTCGGATTAGGAATCGACGCAACATCGTCATCAAATCGAGCATGAGCTTCTTTCGGACAGCATCGATCCCTTCGCCGCCGACGCCGCTGCCAACCACGTTCCAAATAGAGGCCCAATGGCTGAATCAGCCGACAACGGCAGCAACGAATCTCCGACTGATTCAGATTCCTTTCTCAGCCGCTGCGTCACATCGCCGATTAGGTTCGTTCACTTTTTCTCATTTCCTCGTCGCCGATCTGGTATTTCGTACGTTCTCTATTTGTCCAATTCCACCTGATCTGATCTCCGCGTTCGCTTGCTGCTGATTCAGCTCAATTGATCGGCGATTTCCGATTTCTGAACATTGATTCGGATTCGTTTAGTGCTGTTCACTTTTTTGGCGTATGATGCGTTGAGGCGGAAGCTTCAGATTATTGAAGACCGGAGATTTCCGATTGGAGAAGAATGACTATTTTGTAATCTATCAAACTTTAGTGATTATATTGTAAATTATTAAGGTTCAATGACTAATTTCCAGCTACCCCAAACTTAGGTGACTGTTTAGTAATTATTAACAATTGTAAATTTTTGTCATTTGTAAAGTTTCTTATTTTTAAGAGAACATTATTTCAATAGCTGTATAAACTAATTGTATTATAGTTAAAATAATTAATTACCATGTTAACTAGTTAACTCGATAAGTTATCTAATTAATTCGATTGGTTATTTAGTTAACTCGATTGGTTATCTAGTTAACTCAATTGATTAACTAGTTAACTTGATTGGTTAATTAGTTAATTCGATTAGATAACTAGTTAACTCGATTAGATAACTAGTTAACTCGATTGGTTAACTAGTTAACTCGATTGGTTAACTAGTAACTCGATTGTTAACTAGTTAACTCGATTGGTTAACTAGTTAATCGATTGGTTAACTAGTTAACTCGACAAGATAACTAATTAATTTGATCGGTTAATTAGTTAACTTGATATATCATGATGTTAAACAAGTTAACTAGTTAACTAGTTAACAACTTGGTAACTAGTTAACTCGATTGGATAACATGTTAAAACTCAGGTTAACTAGTTAACTAGTTATCAATAAAAAAATATTGTTAACAAGTTATTAGTAAAAATCAGGTTAACTAGTTAACTTGTCCTTGCTGGAAAAATCACCGGAGTCTCGTCGGAAAAATCACCGGAAAACATGTTAATTAACTGTAAAAATCCAAGTTAACTAGTTAACTAGACGTCGTCGGAAAAGTCACCGGAGTTTGATTGGTCGCCGAAAAAGTCACTAAAAAATTCCACGAAAAGTCATCGGAAAGTCGCCGGCGATGGTCCCGGCGACGAGGCGCGGCGCGGTGGCCGCGACGGTGGCGCGCGTGCGGTGCCGGCGACGCGGTGTGCGGTGGCGCGAGGCAAAATAATTACCGCAACTGTCAACATAACATAAAAGTAATAATAAAATATTTAATATAAATTAATAATAATATTTAAATAATATAATAATTAAATTGTTTGTGTAAAGTCCAAAATACCCCTGACAAATCTGGACCATTAGATTGGTCAAAGGGTCAAACTAGATCTAATGGCTGAAATTGGGTTTGGAACTTTCCAAACCCAATATCTCTTGGACGCTGATCTGCTTCCGACACGCTGTGTTTATTACTTATTTTGTTATAAATAAATAAAAATATTCAAGTACATCGTGCTCACTACCTAACTAATTATGAGTAATTTGAAATGATAGTGGGTAGTATGATTTTGGGATTTGATTAAAAGCGATTTGAAATAGTAAGGAATTTGAAATAAAATGAAGAAAATAATTGATCGTGAGTCAACCTAGGAAATGCATAAAAAAAAGGAGAGTAAGCGGAGGGAAGAGTAATTTTCCTTTAATGGAGATCAACAAGTTATTGATCTATCTAATAATATAATAATAAACAGATTATTTCATTGTGTTTTTTATAACCGAAAAATTAGTCTTCAAAGTTGTTACAAGTATTCATTCATTGGGTATTTGTAAGAGTGCGGCTTGGGATCAAGGAAACTAACTTCCTTGATCCATCAAACAAGGGCAGTTTGGGTATTTTAAAAAAGTGTTGTTCACACCTTTTACCGCCGCCGTTAGACGTCGCCGGACGTCCTCCGCCGGTCAGCCGCCGTCCGTCGCCGGACGTCCTCCGCCGGTCGTCGCGGGTCGCCGCCGCCGTCCTCCTCCGCCGGCCGTCGACGATCAGCCACTGGTCGTGGGCGGACCTCCTCCGCCGGCCGTTGCCGCCGAACCTCCTCCGCGCGTGCCGGACCTCCTCGCCGCGACCTGACCTACTCCGCCGCCCTCAATAAAATAAAAATCTTTTGTTGTTGCTATGATTCGAAATCATGACCTCTTTTGTGAAATATTAAACTCCTACCACTACGCTACTGAGCCGCTGTACACTCGTTTTGTACACGAGTACGAAATATGCGTACACTGATATATAAACAAATGTGTGTACACGTGTACATAAATAAATGTAAGATATTGTGTACACGTGTACAGTGAGTACGTGCACGTATATAAATATGTACGTACACGTGTATAAAGAGTGTGTGCACGTGTACAAACGAGTGTGTGCACGTGTACAAACGAGTATGTGCACGTGTACACATTGTGTACAAGATAAGTGTACACGTATACAAAAATGTAAGTACGTAAACGTGTGCGTGTATAAAACGTGTAACACGTGTATAGAAACGTGTACACATGTATAACACGTGTCCGAAATCTTTGCAACTGAGTACACAATTTATGTACAAAAATGTGCACGTACACAGTTTATGTGCATACACAGTTTATGTACATACACATGTACAAAAAATGTGTACACATATTAAAAATGAGTACGAAGCGTCACCGAAAAAATATTTCCAGAAAAATAGGCCCGACGACGGTGGTCCGGTGGCCGAAAAAATTTTCGAAATCGGAGCTCCGATCGTCTGGAAAATTCATCGGAGAAGTCGTCGGAGCTCCGGTCGCGGAGTTCCTGCCGGAGTTCCGGTCGCCGGAGCTCCGGTCACCGGAGTTTCGGTAATTGGCTGTTTGAATTTAATAAAAAACTAAAAAAGAAATTAAATTAAATGGTGAAATGACCCTTTTACCCTTTTAATTTAAACCATTAGATTGAAAAAATAAATCTAATGGCTGAGATCATTCCTTGATGGTGTCAAGGAAGGGAATTTTATTTGACAGCAAGCCGAAGTCTATTTGTAACTAGAAAATTAGTCTTCAAAGTTCTTACAAATAGTCATTCAGTACACCTCAAAACAAGTCTTACTAATTAAGGTCGAAATGTTATTTATAGATCATAGATTTTTCTCATGTTTTGTCCACGTAATTCTCCACCAGAGTTATAATAATAAGAAATGATCCAACTTTAACAAACAAGACACGTTTTTGGTGTAATGAAAGAGCTCTTATAATAAACATAAAGTCATCCCAAAACAAATCTCGAAGACAAGATTATATCTTATTAGAAACGAAGTAAGAGTGGACCTTATAAACCGAAATCAATTCTAATCTAAGCAACCCCAGCCACAAATCAATTAGCAAACTGTAACCAATCATCTGATAACACAAAAGTTCATAATGATGTGCTTCGTCTTACGTACAAACAAGTATGAACCCAACTATATCAACACGTACACACCAGAAATCCAGAGAAAATAATTTCAATTCACTGAGTCAAAGATTTTTATAAGGTCAACTTTGACCAAACAACCAAGATATAAATGTGATTAAGCTGAGAAGACTAAACCAACTCAACTCATCATGTATTGAAGATTTAATTGCAACTAAATAATTCTGAGTTGTTGACTGAGTTCCAGAAAGGAGTGATGCCGACTGACGACTAGCTTACCTGGATTAGCAATTATGCCAATCTTTCTTTGCTATAAAGGCTCAATTAGTTCCACACCACAACATGCTTCCCATTATCATCAACCAACAACTTAATCAATGGCTTCTGATGAGGTCCTTTACTACGTAATGAGCGATCATGTCACGTGAATGATTCACAAATCATTTTAAAGTGCTATGAAGGAGTAGTAATTCTCGTGCGATAAATTTCTCTAAAGATAACTCCACTAACTAATTAAGAGTAAGTAATGAAGAGTATTACGTAATGAAGAGTATCTCTTACGTAACAAAATTTACTAACTCCAAGTCATTATAATTACAATGACGTGAAGGCACCGTAGGAGATCCCACTAATTAGTATGCTCGAGTTATGTTTAATCATTTTTGGGGAAAATAACACTTTACCCCCTCTACTTTCCGAACTTAACAGATACCTCCCTACTACTTTGATCACTTTGCTGTTTGGGTTTTTCGGTTGGAACTTCTATCTTCGTGACATTAATTGATGCACATTCAATACACCACGTTAGCTTCAATAGACATGTATTAGCTTACTAAGAATTTTTTATCAGAAATATAAATATATTAATTAGATCTGTGAACAATTACTACATGGTAAACTTCATTTCTTATGTTAGTTGTGTTAGAGCTTGAATGTTTTGTTACGAAATAACGCCTCATGCTTCTGTTTCCTTTTGCATGGTATCACGGAGGAGCAAACTTCGGCCGCACTGCTGGTGGACCGTTCATTACAACTAGTTACGACTACGAAGCCCCAATCGACGAGTAACGGTGAGTTCCCATAGTAACTGATTATATGAAACCTGATAATCAATCAACTGTGCCTAAAGAGAGAAGCTAATAGATTCAAAAGCTTCTGTCTTTTCTTTTCCTGGATCCACAGATCTAATAAAGTCACATGAAGGTTTAGTTTACAGAGTCAGTTAATTAGCTGAGTCAAACTGATTTGGGATTTCCCTATTGTGAGCTAAGGTGAGGGTTTTTTCCTCTGCCTGAATTAACCAGATTCCTTGTTTGATTTCTGATTTGGTGTTCTTCAATGTGAAAGGTTAGACCAGAATGTCAAATTTGACAGAATCATGGAGTAATCATGTCTTGTGTTGTGTTCTTTCTTTGCTTCCTTCCATCATTTACGGCTTCAGATCTGATAAAATAGTTCTCTTCTGTAGATGTTGGATAGTGATGGGTTTTTGCTTTTTTGTTTCCTTATTTTTTTTTGTAGACCAGGAATCCTTGTGATTCAAAATCTTAAACCAGCAGAAGAAGAAACAAAGGCGGCTGCTTTAGATTAGATCCTTCCTTCTTACTGCTGATCTGGTGGGTTTTAACTTGTGGAAAGCTAGAAACCCTTTTGACTTTTGTCTTGTGATTTTGTTGGTTTTAAGTTTTCAAGAGTCAAATAATGTTGTGCTATTTTTGCTGAATTCTTCTTCTATCCACAAGTTTTAAGCTTTGCATTCACATGATGGTGTGTGTGTTCATATATGGTCCAATGACCATCAATGTGTATGATTTGTTTCTTTTTAGGTGTTTCTCTAGAAGAAGAAGAAGAGATTTTTGGGGCTGTAAATGCTGAGAATTGGGAGAGGGTTGTTACTTACCAAGACAAATTCAGGAGTGTTGTTGGATGAGTTGAGGGATTTTATCTGGGTTGATGAGCTTTCTGAGGGCCTGTTTTGGACCGAGGTCGGATCGATACGGTCACAACGAGTCCGGGTCAACAAGACGGGCTGTTGTGGTACAAAGACCATGGTCAGCATGTGAATGGTGAGTTCTCCATGGCAGTGGTGCAGGCCAACAACTTGCTTGAGGATCAAAGCCACTTGTTTCTGGGAGTTTTGAGCTTGAGTCAGGATTCTGGTCCGTTTGGTACTTTCGTCGGTGTTTATGATGGCCATGGTGGCCCTGAGACTTCCCGCTATGTTAATGATCACCTTTTCCAGCATCTCAAAAGTAAGTTGTTGCCATGGTGATTGCTTCCTCTGTTCAGCTTTTACTGTTTTTTAACAGTCAAATCAAGTTATCTATCCTTAGGACTTAGTCAACCATTTTTATTGCAATGTTGTTGTGAATATGGAATTTCCTTGCCAAGAAGGACAATTCATTCATTTGATGAAGATCTGAACCCAGAAAAGCTCTGGACTTTTACCATGTCAACATTTTAGCTAATCCAATTCATCATCAGATGTGAAATTTCTATCATTTGGTATAAGAAATGAACACTTACATGATTCGGGGGGTCTCATGTGTATTTTCCTGCAGGATTTACTTCGGAGCAACAGTCTATGTCATCAGAGGTATACGAAAAGCATTTCAGGCAATAGAAGAAGGATTCGTTCCGCTTGTTGCGAGACAATGGCCTATGAAGCCACAGATAGTAGCAGTTGGAACATGCTGCCTGGTGGCATAATTTGCAACGAAACCCTCTAGGTGGCTAACCTTGGTTATTCGCGTGCTATTTTGGGTAGAGCTGTCAAGGAACAGGAGAAGTTCTATCAATAAAGCTTTCAGATGAGCACAATGTTTGCCATGAGGCGGTAAGGCAGGAGCTGTTTTCATTGCACCACGAAGACCCGCAGATTATAGTTTTAAAGCATAAATGTATGGCGTGTTAAAGGCATTATCCAGGTAAGAAGACCAGACTTTATTTTGAATGTTGGTTGTGTTCATAGCGTTTTGTTTCTTTCAGCTAATGATGAGAATAAGTTGAATACTTGAATTTGCAGATATCCAAATCCATAGGTGATGTGTATCTGAAGAAGTCCGAGTTCAATAGGGAGCCTCTATACGCTAAGTTCAGGGTTCGAGAACCTTTTAAAAAGTCTATATTGAGCGCTGATCCTTCCATTACGGTACATAAGCTGCTGCCGGTAGATAAATTTGTCATTCTCGCATCTGATGGGCTGGGAAGCACTTGAGCAATCAAGAAGCGGTCGACATAGTTCAGAATCATCCACGGAATGTAAGAACAATTATAAATCTTCACTCCATGTTACTTGCATTTTCATTGATTCTTTGATTCTGTCATGATAGTAAGAATTGAGCTTGTAGATTTAGTCACCAGAGTTCTTGGCCTGGAATTAAACTGATGTTTCGATGAACATTGAATGCTTCTTGTCTATATAATCGAAATTAGGAAGATGAATTCAAGCTTCAGTTGGATTTATTAGAAATAATTGGTTCTAGCTTGAAGGAATGTCTGAAAGTTTAAATTTATGTGCAGGGTTATGTGACGTGTCAGACTAGCAACTCATTCAACTCGGTTTGGCTGGTTACGAATCACCTTAGTTTGCTGGGTATGAATCAGCTCGATTTGCTGGGTGGGGTATCGCTTGGTTTGAAAATAAGGAATCTCGGTTGGGGTTCTGATTTTGGTTAGTGACATCGAATTATTTAATATTGGTTGGGTGGGGTTCGCTTCCTATTAATACTGTAATAGATTAATGTGGTATTTATTAAGGTAAGAGTTTGTTTTTGTAATAGCTTGTGCTATCCTATTAATAGGCAATTTTTTAGGCAATTAATATGTTAAGAGATTGCATTATTTACTATAAAAAGCCAACCCACTAACCTAAGAGCTGCACAATACACGCCAAAGAGCAGCAATTGATTATGTTTTCTGGCAGCCGCTGCCTCACTCTCAG
The DNA here is from genome assembly GCA_034768395.1 of Linum lewisii. NCBI lineage: Eukaryota > Viridiplantae > Streptophyta > Magnoliopsida > Malpighiales > Linaceae > Linum > Linum lewisii. Next base: position 4,449,103 of record CM068298.1, on the reverse strand, counting down.
GTAAGTACGTACTTTTAATTCACATCCTCTGTTTGCAAACTCATTAATCAACTCAAATCGATCCCTTGCTCCTGTGAAAGAACCGAAACTAACCTGCTGCCCCTCCCCCCCTAGCACGTCAAGATACCAGAAGCAACAGCCCATCAGCCTTCAATTCCACAAACACAGCAGACTTTCGAAACAGAGGGCAAACCCCTGTACCTAACACAGCTCAAAATCCCCCCCATACTTCACATCCTCTGTTACGTAATTAATCAACGCCAATGCGGAATAAATACTACCAGTTGTAATTAATCTACTCATCTTCAGTTTTCCTGCCAGTTTGTCGTCTTCACAGCCTATTTGGAATAATACTGCTGTAACGCCAATTTGAAAGAACAACCCTTAAGTCATGGCTTCTCGAGCAAGGTAATCGTTCTTTTTCTAGCTAGTATAATTTTCTTCTTTTTTGTAGTTTCATTCATCATGTCAGGCGACAACGATTTTGCTAGAAAGCGTTTATTGCTATGTTAATTGACAGTAATTATACTTGCACTGATTTATAGTATTTTCTTGATCTGTTTTTAGGTATCAATTTAAAAAATCGAAAGTAGAGAAAGATGATTCAAGTTTTTTAAAAATTGGCCATGGTAAAAGGTTAGTTCTCATCTATCGCTTTGATTTGATTAAATTTTTTTTTTATCCTTTCATATGTCATTTGATTTGAATTAGTTTTTCATCTCTATTTGTGATGTTATTTGATTTACCTTATCTACTCTACCTTTTAGGGTACTAGCAAAGTAAGAAGATTGGAAGATTCATATACAGTTCGCGATGAAGAGCTACAACAATGAAATCGAAAATTCGGAAAACAAGTGTGTCTCATACTCCAGCGGTTGACATAATTGATCTCGAAGAGGATTCAGATGTCATAGACAACAAGTGCAAAACAACTGTGCCCTCATACTCCAGCGGTTGACATAATTGATCTCGAAGAGGATTCAGATGACATAGTCAACAAGTGCTTAACCGGGATCAGTTTGTCCAGGTATGCTAATAAAGATGTTAAACATTTACACTTGCTCATTTAGTAGACAATAGTTAGTAATAATCCTTTTTGTTTATAGTTTGAATGAAGTTTCCAAGAGTAGAATATATGGAGCTACTGAAACAGAACTTGAGGTTGCGTACTACATATTTGTGGATGGACTTTTATCTAATGAGGTGTTGGTACAAAATGCTCATTGTTTTTGTGACCGTGGGTCGATGTGGTCTTTACTCCTGGAAAGTGGGTGGACAACTTTGTAAGTGTTCCATAACTAATATATTAAATAGCGTTTAGTATTTATTTTTCAAACATTTTTTTTTTAATTATTGACTAATTCATGCAGGTTATAACAAGTCTAGCATACCAGCTAAATCTTGAACAGTTACATTCAAGTACATAAATATATAACAAGGCCCGTTTGTTTTTTACCAGCAACTCTTCAGGTAATCAACAACATGAAAATAACCCGCTAAATATTGTTGTGTTTGACAATTATAGTAACTGTATTTTACATTGTTGATGCAGAAACTAGTCTTGGAGCATGGATGGACGCCGCAAAAGGTTGTAGACGAATACAAGGACAAATTTTTACTTACCGCTGACAAGTGCAAAAGGTTTGTTTAGAGAATTATTTTCACAAACAAATGTGTTAAGTTACTCACTTTCTCTATTGTTTGTTTTTGCTGTAGGTTTATTTGCCCATGAATGATGCCAACACACATTGGTATTTGGCTGTAAATATTAATGGACAAAAAGAGGTCCACATGGTTTGATTCACTGCCAGATGTATGCGTCATGATATTCGTCTAAAAGCTGTACAAATATGGTTAGTTTTTACAATACCAAGTTATGGTTTTAATCGTTAGATAATAATATTAAGATTATATTTTCTCCTACTACATAATCCATACTTCTCTCTTTGGAGTAACAAATTAGGTGAAGTGTTCATGGGAGAAGTGTTCAACATATTATACGCTAGGGAGAGTCGAGTGAAACAGTGCCAATAGTGGCTGACATTTGAGATTAAAGTTCCATCATTTGTTCCTACACAATTTAACCACGTAAAATAATTTTGACATTGTATTTGTATAATTAGTTATTTTTCAATAAATTTATAATATTGGTATGATACATTTTTGTGTAGGATATGATATGCGGTTTGATGTGTTAACCACATGGATGACGTACCATGACCACCCATTTGAATATAATGTTGGCGGGTAAATATCTATCGCATAATCATTTTATATTCATTTCATATTATATAAAGCGTTCAGATTTTAAACCTGTACTCAATTGTTTTTCAATGCAGTTACGAAGCAATCTAGCTCGAATGAAACTCGCATTACGACTTGTAATGGATCTCACAATCACATTGAGGACCATATTATGACGAAAGTATATGAACATGCAACCATTCGTAGGAGAGCAATTAATTGTATTTGGCGGGTCTAGAAACTGCAGATGATGGTATGCGGTAACTCAAATCATTTGAGGATTATGAGGATTTGAAGTTCATAAGTTGAAGAATGGATCATGAAGACGAGTCGCATTTTTATTATTATAGAAATATTTTTTAATCAACTTTATTTTGTCGAATTTCCTATGTTTTTTCTTTCAGTAGCTGTTGACTAGTTATCACACATTCTATCTGTACTTCCTGTATTGGTGGTATCTGACGGATATAAACACATGTTACGCATTAATATAGGAAACTTGCAAGTAAACCTTCATTCATTCAAGGTCTAAGTCTTTACAGAACCCTACCACACACCTGTATACCATCGCAATTACTGGGTTCTCAATTGAGAAATACAATAAGTTAAGCACCAAGACAGAAACCACGAGACGTTTGAATCAACTATAGACTGAAGCACTTAAAAACATGATATACAGGGAACTGCGTGATTCGTCAACCTATAAGCCTCCATCAACCCCTGTTGAACCAACATCAAGAAATGAGTGAGTGACAAAGTGGAATGGCATATCATGTTTGTTCATTCTGAGATGGTAGGCTACTACGAAAACTCACCCGCGCAATTATACTGCTCAGCATCAGTTCTCTTCAGAAAGTGCATTGAGTGACGGGCTAGATTGGCAGTCTTGTCATAGCATTATCCCTTCACCTTTTTTTAGTCATCAAGGACCCTCACCTTGATGTAAAGATCTTTAGGCCGGCACCATGTCCTGTCACACATAGTTAACTTTCTGATCTTAACAACCCAACCGATTAACAATACTAGAATTCAAATTGGTGAAAGTTTTTGAAGGCCTGAAATGTTTTACATGCTATAAACTCTAATCACTTTTCCTGTGATGCTGTCAAGATTTAACTTAGAACCGATAGGTCGATATGATGCACAAACGAAAAATTAGGTGATTCAACTTGACCTAGATTAATATTCTGTGACTCCTGAAAACACATCAGACACTTCAGTAATCTCTTGCTCCGTATCATCTCAACTCGCCAAAGACTATATCATGCTACCTGTAAATATTCTAGTGCAAAGTGCACTTTCTAAATTCAATGTACAGAAAAAGAATACTTAAAGCAGACAAACCATTTTTCTGATGTGGAAGGGGGCAGGTAGCAAATTTAAGTTCATAGTAACTATAATGAAAATTGATGACAAAGACACTGATTGTTTGTGATGAATGAAGTTGTGCGTGGGACTGCACAAGTGAACAAGAGAAGGTAATTTACCACGTTCAAGTCCATATCAACATCAGCCATATAGGATTGTAGAGCAGCAAAATGCTTCCCAAAATAGTCTTTCTCTGAGTCGCTAAGCTTCTCTTGAATTTCTCTGGAAGCTCAACAGAGCTCAAACCCCACATTCCATGCCAAACTTGTATAACCTCAGCTCGTTTGTAACTTCAAAATCATCCAATAATAATAATGATAAAACTGAACTAAAGAACCTATAATATCAGGACCAATGCGTCACCCCTAAAGAAAACAACCAAAAGGAAAACGATGCTCACACATAGGCCATTAAGCAGTGTTTTGTTACGAGTCAAAGAAAGGTGTGTGAACAAGAGCTCCATAGTGATCCTCATTTCTGGTTTCCGTGACATCACATTTCTTCTGCATTTTCCTGCCATTCATCCAATCAGGTGAATATAGTGGGGAAAATTCCTCACAAGATATAGAGATTGAATCAATGCAGGGACTCTTCACCAAATCAAAGCTTGAAGCTCTATGTAATGTTGGGTGCATGATCGATGACTTGGTTGAACAAATCTCCTGACAATATGTTTTCCCCAGTAAATTACCAAATCTCATAAAATTTAACAATTCAATTCACTCAAATGATAAAACAATGGTGGGGGGGGGGGGAGTCTATGACTAATAACAGCAGTGCAGAAACGAATCTTACATTGAATTGCTGAAGACGACCTTTCTCGCACTGGGACACTCCTTCACCAACTCATAAGCCTTTCTAGCATACTTTTTTACAAGCAGGAAAAAACAACTTATTCCAAATAAGACAATAAACAAAGAAGACACAAGATTGCTATGAAAGTTACAGAGACATTTCATCATACAGGTGGTGGCTGGTGGCATTGTTATAATTATACGAGGATGGAAACTTCAAGTTAGAATTGGGTTTGCAATACTCGGGTGTTCATTTGCAATTGGGGGATGCTGGTAAATGAGGATAGTATCAAGAACAGCAGAAAATTGGTTACTGGGAGTTACTACGCCGAAAAGGGGGATGAAACACAAAAATCAACGACCAACAGGCCTCAATGATCAGAATTTACAAATTTGGAGCTCGGACCCATGAACGAAAAAAAAAACAAACATAAAAAAGAAATTAAATAACCTCACCTTGAGGGACTAGACTTGGAGAACTTGTATATGTCTGAACCAGCAGACAACTTGTTAAAGCTGGTTTCAAGGTCATAGAACATAATTTACCTGCAAAACCAAGTGAAAAACAAATGGAAAATTAAAAACAATAAGAAACTCGCTAATTACACATGCTCAAGATGACATTTAGGCACATGAACAAGAAAACCCCTTTTTCCAGATAACAGGGAGAAAAAGTGAAAAGGCACCTGACGTGAAACTCCCAAGAAAGAACCCGTTCGGTTATGGAGTTTATGGGTGGACTAGGTTATGGTTTTTCAAGGCATGTCCTTCACTACAATTGTTCAGAGAGGAGGAAAGGTTGAGGACTCTTAGGAAACCTGGAATTGACCGAAGAAAAGAAGGCTAAATGAAATGTGGAGGAAGTGATGCAACGATGGAGAAGGAGATGGGAGATGCCACAACCCACATGTCGTCCAGCAATAGAAGAAGAAATCAATATCGAAGAGAGTGAGAGTTTGAAACAAATTGGGAAAATTATGTAGGTTTCCTATTTGGTGTATTGATTTTCAATTTGGGTGATAGATTGGCGTGAATAAAAGATTTTGATTCAATTTTAGCTTTCCCACCAATAATCCTTCATTTTCATTTCATGGAAAAAAGAAACAAACCAACAGAACTAAGTTAAGCCCAAATACTAGTTCAATCTCAGCCCCACCCATAGTTGTGGCCCAACCGGTGAATAGTTAAAAAAATTCATAAAATCAGTCGTGCAACAAGAATCGAACTCTAGAGTAATATAAAAGCAAGTGTAAACACATAACAGTCCTTATTAATTGCTTCATGACTTTCTTCAACTATTTTTGGTGTTTGGACCCTGCTTTATTTTTTGAGAACGAGTGACATGCGAGCCGGCAACGTTTTCAGTAATAAAAATTTCTCAAGTTAACATATATTAAAAGGCAAAAAATATTGTTGATAACTTGGCAAAAATGAAATCTGGTTACCATCCTTCTTCACTTCTGTTTGAAGAGTCATCAATTAGGGTTCTCGAATAGCATGCCATCTTCACTGCCATCACTTGAATTTATTTGCTTGAGAATCATCATCGTCAGTAGTATCACTCGCTATTTGCTTTTTCTTCCCTTTGTACTAGATTTCTTAAGAACAAAAATATAAGTAGATTTCAATGCACATATGTAATTAAAATTTACTAACAACAAATTAAGTGAATATTTAACTTCTTGTTTTCGCTTTCGTAAGGACCACATTTTTTCATCCTATAATTAGACACTTGTCTCTTCTAAGACCAATTTCCTATACAATGCTACATTTTCTCTTGCTGTTAATCGTCTTGTCCCTTTACGTTACCACAACAATATACATACACTGCAGCCGATCGCTTTGACATTTTTTATATTCATCGCCACCATGACCTTGGGTACATCTCGCAGAATTTGAGTCAAACTTTTCTAATTCATCACATAGAGTGGTCATATATGTTGTGGCATGCTTGCAAGCGGAATCAGATTTCATCCTAATTCACAATAACTCAATGTAGAATATTGTAATAAACCATACCAGTAGGAACCTAGTTAGTCTCGTCCATATTTACTCTTCATGAATGCGTTCCAAGGATTTTGGATTCTTTGAACCACCTCATATCAACAAAGGAGGATGGAAGTTCCCCTCTATGTTCTCCTTCAAATTAAAGCATATAGAGCCTGTATCCTCGTAAGGCTCAAATCTCGTAACAACTACATTTCACTGAAATGTTGGAGACATCGAACTTAGCTTCCCAAGTTTGTTGGTATTAGTTCCAATGTGGAAAGCTTGTATGTATTAACTGTATTATCAGATGACTCAAAACTTGACGTTAACACTCCAATTGACTTCCCGAGTTCGTCTCTGAACTCATAAAACACCGTCCTGGTAAAGGGCACGAGCTCCCACTCAACTCTATACTCCCCGTTAATCCATCATGTTTGATCACGGCCAAACTGAAGTTGCATTCAAAATCCATTTTCCCCTCCTTTTCCCCCTCAATCCCTCATCCATCGGGTAAAAAATGAGTGAAAAACCCAAAAAGATTGGGTAGCGGAAGATCAGATACCTACCTAGTGAGAAATTTATTCCTTCGCATCTAGACGTCGTTGTTATCCTGCTAGGAAGTCTCCGTAGGAAGTGTGAGCCCATGCGTCGCGTCTAACATATAAAGTGTTCTCCCGTATCCACTTATCGTCTTGCAATCCACAATTTACAACAATGCTTGCATTTGATGCTCGAACTCTACTTCTACATAATCAGCGTACACAAAAGTCAACACTCCTTTGTGAATTACGGATATTTCTTGATACGACTAATAACTTGGTTAATATATTCAAATGCACGAACACAATCGATAGTCTTCATCGGAAATACCTTCTTGATGGCACACAACATGATCGTCTCCATCTGTCACAACGAACACAAGTTAAATTAATGCCCATAGCGTTGTACAGTGTATCCAAAATCCCATACGAATTCGGGCTCACTCTCATTTGCCAAAATAGCTCTTGCGAATATGCAACGTGCTTTGTGGTGATGTTATTCCTGCTACACTTTAACAGAGTACACAATACTAGTATATACAATAAGAATTAGATAATGAATTTAACTAAAAACTAACTAGGAGCCAAACAAAAATCTGATCCAAAACCAAAACCCATACAGACACATACCCAAACTAAACCCATACCCAAACCGAAAATCTACCCAGACTTGAAACCCAGACCAAACCGAACCAAACACAAACAGAAAACCAAACCAGACCCAAACCGAAAATCTACCCAACCTAGACCGAACCAAACCCAAACAGAAAACCAAACCAGACCCAAAACCGAAAAATCTAACCCAGACTGAAACCCAGACCATGACCAGGCCAAACCGAAAATCTACCCAGACTGAAACCGCAGACCTAGACCCAGACCAAACCGAACCAAACCCAAACAAAAACCAAACCAGACCCTCAAACCGAAATCTTACCCAGACTGAACACCCAGAACCTAGACCGAACCAAACCCAAACAGAAAACCAAACCATACCCAAACCAAAAATCTACCCATACTGAAACCCAGACAGAAACCCAGACCCTAGACCGAACCCAAACCCAAACAGAAAACCAACCAGACCCTAACCGAAATCTACCCTGACTGAAACCCAGACCAGACCGAACCCAAACCCTAAACAGAAAACCAAACCAGACCCAAACCGAACATCTACCCAAACTGAAAACCCAGACCTATGACCAGGCCAAACCGAAAACAGACCAAAACCATACCCAAACAGAAACCCAAACCGAAACTAAACCAGACCCAAACCAAACCTAACCCACACCCAGACCCAAACCGAAACTAAACCAGACCCAAACCGAAACAAACCAAAACCCCAACTGAAACCAAACCCAGACCCAAACGAAACCAAACAGAGCCAAACTCAATATCATTGTAGATTAATCAAGAATTAAACATAACGACTAAATTAATTAATCAAGTAATGATAGAAAATATGTACCTGAAAATATGTACCAACTGATATTGTAAATGATCTTTTCTTGAAGTCCTGTTTGAACAAAAGTAGGTCACCGAAGCTAAGCGTAATCTGTTCTGCTGATGCCTATCAGCCCAAAACAAATTCATAAGTGTCCTTCATCAATTTCAGGTGTTTTTCAAGAAAAATTCCTTATCTTTCACATTCTGACTTTAAGTAGGTCAACCAATTGCAGCATCTCCCCCATAGATTGTTGTGTGCGATTCTTGTAAGCAAAGTTGTAGATATCTGTGTCTACATATCCTACAATTGCATGACCTCCAGCTGTCAATGCACAACGAGGTTTTTTTTTTTTTAATTAATGTTACAAATATCTGAGTAGGCCTCATACCCGCAACTAACGAAATTTATTAAAGAATTTCCAGCTGCATCACTGATTCCTCGATGTTTGGTCATATATCTTTGGTTGTTCTAAACACCATTTCAATGAGTGTGGTAGTTACTTGACTCGATACACGCGCCATGTTGAATTGTCCGCGTTTAAGCTTACCACCATTCTAGATTTCGCAACCGCATCTCGTATCTGATCGTGGCTCTCTATCTCTATCTTTGACCGACTGGTTTTCTCTGTCCCTGCTTAGCACATACAACAATACGCTTGTATACCACTCCTTTGATATTACGTAACTAACTTGTATCGTCGCGTTTTAAATCACAAGCCCTGGCATACATGTACGTACCAATTTCAGCTTCAGAGCAATCTACTGAATATCATCCCCTCAACATCCTTCACTTCAAGATTTCGAAGATTAATTAACCTCAATCTCACTCTCATTAATAGATTTCTGCCTTCACCTTCGCCGGTTTCATGCATATGCTGGATTTGTCGGTTATAACTCCATTGATGGATCTATCGGGTAGAACTCGATGTTGATCTTCGGGATAGATTGAGATGCAGGATTCCGTTTGGGATAGAGCTGATGGCTGGATCTGTCTGGATAGAGTCTTGATGCTAGTACAATCGGGATAGAGCTTAACGCTGATCAGTCGGAGAGAGATCGAAGCCCAATCGCCCTCACATACAGCAGGTGTTTTACCTCCTACAGTAGCAGGAATTAGATTATACTGATTTTGGATCATTGAGTTTTTTTGTGTACGGAAAATGTATTTGAAAGTAAAAAAAAGCAGAAGATGCTGAAAAGTATCAATTCAGGATACTAGATCTCAGATATTTATATGAATTAAGAACTTTATACCTCATTGAAAAAGGAGAATGAAAATTGTACACTGACTGTATAATAACGTTATCTATCCTAAATATAATCCTATTTAATTTTTTAATCCTATATGATTTTTTTTATCAAAGGTGCAGCCGCAATAATTGGTAAAAAGCAACAAGCAAACATCCAAAACAGAAAGTACCAGAACAGTTTAAATAATACTTTTTAACAAAACCCATGAATAGAGAATTTAAAATTACTAAACAAAAACAACTTATTACACTCTTCTGTCAAATAACCCCCAACATCTTAAGTGCCTGCACCTTTCCAAGAATTCATGCAACCTTTATTTTCTTAACGAGTTAACTACCTACGTATTGGAAATAAAAAAAATGAAAACAGTGAGACAAAACTTTCTATCAAGATTAAAAGAGGAAAACATCAAGCCAATTATCATAATGCACAGTACTAGAATCAAGCATATGGAAAAATTACACTACATACAGTACAATCAAAAGTTTATGTACCTTAATTCCCAAAAACACATTGCTGTGCGTCAGTTACTGTGTATTCCTCAAGTTTCTATCTTCACCAGCCATTCTTCGTCCACAACCAATAGCTTCTAATCCTGTTCCAATGGTCCATCACTCCTTTAGAGTTCTTGAGCCACCAGTGCACAGGGGAATGAAATCTCAAGACAAAAGGCTAAACAAGAGTACAATCAAAAGCGGAGTTTCGATCACTAATTGGCAAGCTTACTTTCACGTCTCCTGTTTTATGACCCTTTCCACACTCCCAGAAGAATGGCAAGCTAATCATACCATCAAGTCATAATTGACAACATCAAAAATCATGACAGATAGACACAGGAATATAGTGCAACAAAGCAGAAATCAATGCTACCCTGGCAAAGCCGAAAATTGGTCATGGTTTTGTTGTGTTTGATAACCAAGAAAAGCAGGCAGAAGAGATCAAAAAGATTAGTTAGAGCTTGAAAAGCACCATCACCATACATATAAACAGTACAAAAAATAGGCCAAGTCCACCATCCTCTGAATTCCAAGAATCCTACTTAAGAACATGATGGAATCAGGATTAAGAGGTCCATATTTTCCTAAGCAATTTGCTTAACTGCTTTAAACAAGATGACTGATTCAACCTTTGAGTTCTATTTTTTTCAAAACACACAAAGGGCCCAAAGTAGAACTGGGTTTTTGTGGATTCAAGTTACCTCTCTCAAGTTTATTCCCGGCGTTCTACTTCTGCTCTCCAGGTTTCACCCCACCAATGCTCCAACATCGGCTGAGTCATCGCAAACAAAAAATCGAATCCCAATCTCATTTGTCCCCCACCCTAAACAAAAAGAAACGAGGAAAAAGCAAGAACACAAAACGAGTGTAGTTTTTTAAAGGGGAACAGAATCTGAGATCCCAATCTCAGATCCCTTTTCCGTTTTCTGACAAGACGTCAGAGATTGTTTTTAAGCTCAAAGCCCCCTGCTTTCCCCGATACGAGCCGTAGAGGAACGGACTCAGATTTTGGAAAAGACGAGCGGGCGGGAGCCGGGTTAACCCCGGGGGGGGCTGGGGGAGCTTGGTTTTCACAACTCCTGCCCTGGGGAAAAAAAAACTCCCAAACACGCCTTGCATCGAAAAATAAGAATGAACAAAGTGAGAACAACAAGAGAAAAAGCAGCGCAACAGAGTAACATTAGAATGAAGAACGAAATAAATGAAGAACAAGGCTAAGCCCCTTTTTTAAATGAACGGCGGAATCACGAGGTAGCGTCGGGGCTCTGGGATGACGGGGGACGAGGCGGCCCCGACGTTTTGGTTAAAATGCATTTGGGGGCGGCGAGTCCCCCTGGCAACAAATGCGGAGAAGAAAGGGTCAACCCCCCGGCGGCTAAAAACCCCCCCACGCTCCAGATCGTCAGAGTGAAGCGCAACGGCGATTTCGATCGGGGCCGGGCGGCGGCGGGGTTTTTTTTGCTTTCTA
>CM068298.1:4285258-4437413 GCA_034768395.1 Linum lewisii | reverse complement strand
AATTTACCTCCTTATCCAACTCTTCGTCTTCTATCTCCGATATATCTCTCTGTTGGTGTGTGAACGTGTTCAGATTTAATGTTAAGGTGACGATATTGGAACGAAAATATCCAAAACGCAAAGTGACCGAAATTGGAGGAGTAAAATGAACGCTTTAAAGTATAGATGGCTATATGTTAAGTTAACAAAGTAGAGAGAGCAAAACGCAATATATTTTTAATTTTTGGCCAAAAACAAATTTGTAGCCAAACATTTTGGGGAAATGTCAAACATAGCCAAAACTATTTACGTCACACTTTTTAGACCACATTTTTATTTTTTAGGACGAATTTAGCCGACATTCGTTAAAATTTTAACACCGTTAGTGACTGTACAAACGGAACTGACGTGGCATCCACTTGACCGGTCAACTAGGTGCCACGTCAGATGTCATGTCATTATTTAAAAATAAATAAATAAATCTAAAAAAAATAATTTAATTTAAAATTTCTTCTTCTTCTTCCTCGCTCCAGCAACCGCCGCCGTCGTTCCAGCAACCGCCGTCGTCGCACCCGCCATCGTCGCTCCCGCCGCCATCGCTCCCGCCGCCGTCGCTCCACCAAACCCTCACTAACACCCCTAATCCCTCTCACTTACACCCTACTCTCATCGAAACCCCCAAGTTCACCACTGAACCCACCCACCGCAGCTCCAGTTCACCATTGAACCCACCCACCGCCGCTCAACACTAAACCCACACACCATTGACGCATCCTCCGATTTCTTCGCGTGGAAGGGGGAATCGATGACCTGATGGTGAACAGAAGCAACAGGGATCGACGCCGCCTCCCTCGCCGCCATAGAGTTTCCTCGAAGCATCCTTCTCCTCTCCTCGGAACCCGTTTCACCCGCCCCCAATCCATTAGCTAGAGATGGTGAGTTGGGTTGGATGGTAGGAGGTCCGTCGATTCCTCTTCCACGCGACGAATTTGGAGAGTGGAGGTGGGTTACTGAAATCGATTGACACCTCCAAAATCGATTCCTCTTCCACGCCGACCTTTTCTTCCACATCTAAAATCAACCACCTCTGTCGGCCCTTTCTTCCCCATCTAAATCGTCGATTCTGGGTTTGAGGGGAGGGGAAGGTGTGGAGTCGTGGCTTAGTGGCTGGAGCGGTGGCGGAGGAGGTGTGGCTGATGGAGGTTTGGTCGGAGAGTGTGCGGAGGAGGAGGTGTGGCGGCGGAGGAGGTGCGGCTTGATGGAGGTGTGGCGGCGGAGGAGGTGCGGCTGATGGAGGTGTGGCGGCAGAGGTGGTGTGGCGGCGGAGGAGGTGTGGTCAGGGAAATTAGGGTTAGGGATTTTTTTTTTAATTTTTTTAAGTAAAAATAATTATGTGGCAAAAGTTGGACACATCAGTTGACACGTCATTTTTGGGTTATATTTCCGTTAACTTGGACTGAAAAGTTAACGGAAAACAAAATATTATCATTTTTGGGATTACGAATAGTTTTGGCTATGTTTGACATTTCTCGTAAAGGTTTGCTACAAATTTGTTTTTGGCCTTAATTTTTAATTGACAGTAATTTCTCAGACATTTATTTAATTCTTCAGAAGAAATCCAAAACTTTGACCATATGTCTCTCTTTATTATATAACACATTTCCAAGAAACCGCCAAACCACCGCCGACAAGTTCCAACTATCCCTTCCTCCGCCGCCGTCTAAACTTTCCCCTTTCTCAATCTCCTCCACCCAATCTCCTCCACCCAATCAAACCAAAAAACCACCCCCGATGAAACACCTCCACCGCCGGCCACCCTTTCCATTTCCTCCGCCGCAATGAACCACCTCCGTCTACTAATCACCATCCTCTTTCTCCTCATCCTCTCCGACCAAACATCCGCCGTCGATTTCATCTTCAACAGATTCAACTCCACCGCCAACTCCACCACCAACCTCCTCCTCTACGGATCCGCCACCGTCGAGTCCCAAATCCTCACTCTCACTAACTCCACCGCTTTCACAATCGGTCGCGCTCTCTTCCCGCAGAAGATCCGCACCAAACCTCGAAACTCCTCCCATGTCTATCCCTTCTCAACTTCCTTCATCTTCGCCATGGCTCCGTACGCGGACACCTTGCCAGGTCACGGATTGGTCTTCCTCTTTATCCCGTTTACAGGAGTCGCCGGCGCTTCCTCTTCGCAAAACCTAGGGTTTTTGAATCGAACGATTGACAATGATCCGAATACTCATATATTCGGAGTCGAGTTCGATGTCTTCGCTAACCAGGAATTCAACGATATCGATGACAACCACGTCGGTATAGATCTGAACTCGCTCACCTCGAGATTCGCGAGTCCAGCCGGGTACTGGCCTGATTCCGGCGGTGGAGGATTCAAGCCGCTGAAGTTGAATAGTGGTGAGAATTACCAGGTCTGGATTGACTACCGCGACGGTTCGATGAATGTGACGATGGCTAGAGCAGGTACGAGGCGGCCGATCAGGCATTTACTGAACGTTTCGGTCGATTTATCGGAGGTTTTCGAGGAGGAGATGTACGTCGGATTCACTGCTGCAACTGGACGGTTAGTTCAGAGCCATAAGATTCTAGGGTGGAGCTTTAGCAATTCGAATTTTTCGTTCAGCGAGGGACTGATAGCGACTGGATTGCCGTCGTTCGTTCTTGCCTCCGATTCGACTGTTGAATCGAAAGGATTTATCGCTGGAATCACGGTAGGAAGCTTCGTTGTTCTCTGTTTCGGAATTCTGATTACTGTTTGGCTAATTAAGAGGAAAGCAGGGAAGAAGAAGGATGAGGAAGAGGGAATGGAGGATTGGGAATTAGAGTACTGGCCACACAGGATTACTTACAAAGAGATTGAAGAGGCGACGAAAGGATTCAGCGAAGACAACGTGATCGGAGTCGGCGGGAACGGGAAGGTGTACAAGGGAGTTCTTCCCTCCGGAGAGGTTGCAGTGAAGCGAATCTCGCCGGAGAACGACGGGACGAGGGAATTCCTTGCGGAGATTGCTAGTTTAGGGAGATTGAAACATAGGAATTTGGTTGGATTAAGAGGATGGTGTAAAAGGGAAAAAGGAACATTTCTCTTGGTGTACGATTACATGGAGAACGGAAGCTTAGACCAATGGATATTTGATGCCGGCGGCGAGAAGTTTCTCAACTGGGATGACCGGATTCGGATCCTGTCCGACGTAGCCGCCGGAATCCGGTACCTCCACGAAGGGTGGGAAGCCAAAGTTCTCCATCGTGACATCAAGGCTAGCAATGTGTTGCTAGACAAGGAAATGAACGGTCGGTTAGGCGATTTCGGGTTAGCCCGAATGCACGAGCACGGTCAAGTGGCTCGAACCACTCGAGTCGTTGGGACAGCTGGTTACTTGGCTCCTGAAGTGATTCACACCGGTCGGGTTTCGACTCGAACCGATGTGTTTGGTTTCGGAATCCTAATCCTCGAAGTCGTGTCCGGAAAGAGACCTATTGAAGGAGGTGGAAAGCTGACATTGGTTGATGCAACATGGGAGCTTATGAGGGAAGGAAAGGTTATGGAATGCGTCGACCCAAGGGTCAAGGGTCCCGACGGGTTAGGTGTCGACAAGGAGGAAGTGGAACGAGTGATTCGGTTAGGGTTGGTTTGCGCACACCCAGAAGCGAATACACGGCCTACAATGAGCCAAGTCACGAAGGTGTTGGAAGTTGGGAGAATTAGTAATGACAACGAGGTTGAGAGCGAGGACATGGACGCGTATTTGCTCCAACGGTCGAGGACCGACGTGTGGATGTCTCGATACTCGAGGAGTGATCTAGGGCACGGATGGGGATCGCACCCAACGATGGATGATGTTCGACCTACGCAGTCATCATCATCGGCTTCCGGGTCGTGGACCACGACGATCATAGAGGGTAGGTGAAAGGGAAATGTGGGCATGGAGTTGTTTTGTAATGTTTTGATGGAATTCAAATCCGTTGATTGGGGGGAATGTTTGCACAGATTTTGGTTACAGGAAGAGGAATCAGCTAGAATGGTACAAGAACAAGCAAATGCGGCGGACTGTTGCTTGAGGAAGCTGGAGTTTGACTTTGCTGGCGTTTGTTTGACTGTGGATGCTGGATATTTCTTTGATTTTGTAAATCAATTTTGGACATATACCAATAACAAGTTACTTAGAACAAATGATTTTTCTAAACTCGTGAACAAGTATTAAAATTGTATGTAATTTAAACATTGTAATATTTTGATGGAGTGGAATTTGTTTTTTGTTTTATTGAACTCGGGTGCTAAATCACTCTAAATTTCATTCATGGGCAAATGTTTCTCAGAAACACCGAGCTGGTCGTAAAGTAACCAGTAAAATAAAGTTAAGCTCAATACAATGGAAACCAACAGACAAATAGTGATCACTATTAGCTAGGAATTGAGCTCGAACTCAATAATTTTTAAACGAGTCGAGCTTGATGTGACCAAATTTAAATTTCCCAAGCTCATGATGAGATTTAACCCCTTAATTGCAATTGATGATTATTCGGGTTATTGATGTGTTCTTACTAGACCTAATTTGTTAGATTGAAACTGTCTTGCTATTACTTTGTACTAAATTTATTCTATCACGTTTTCTTTAAACTGCATCTAGATTATTTCCTATGATTGAGAATGATTTACATTGATGTAAATTTCATTCATAAATTATGTTATAAGAGTCTATGTAAATACATATAATACCATACCCTAAGGGTATTTGTAGGGCAAGATAAGAGCAGACCTAATGCAAACACGTAGTATTTTGAAATGATGTACTAGGTAAAAGGTATGGTTGAACTCATATATCTCAAACTAAGCAACCATTTGTCAAGGCTAGTGTCATTACTTAATCAGAAGTAAGTAACGATACGAGTAGTGAAAATACTTGAACAGTGATAATTAATATATATTTTATACTAGTTTCTGTGGTGTAGTGGTTATCACGTTTGCTTTACACGCAAAAGGCCTCCAGTTCGATCCTGGACAGAAACATTTTTTAAATTATAAATAACACTAAATGTCTTTTTTTTAAGAACCCAAATACAAATGCATTGGACTCAGGGTATGAACGAAAAGGAAAGGAAGTTATACGAGTCAAGCATGTGGAAACATTACCTCCAAACGTTCAGAAATTAAGTGCCAACTGGGGAGCGAGTATGGCTGATACAGAGGCAAATATTATTGATCCGGAGCTGCTACGAAGTGATGAAGGTACGGAGATTGAAATTGTAGTTGAGAAGAAAAGGAGACGTGGGGAAAAGGAGGCAGCAGCTGAAAACATGGCAATGGACGCAGAAGTTATGTACGCTAGCCCGACGAAAAAAGTTACACAAGGGATCCAGGACCAAAAAAACCCGGCATCGGCAGGCCTGTTCAACAGGACCTGCCCTCAATCATGATCATATTAAGTTGGAACTGCCGGGGTTTAGGCCAACTTCGTGCGGTTCAAGCTCTTTGTGAACTAAACCGAGTTCACAGGCCAGGAGTGATTATTTTACAAGAGACATTTGTTAACAAGCAGAGGATGGAAGCTATTCGAGTTCAACTCAAATTTGGAGGATGCTTCGCGGTAGACGCAATTGGTCATAGCGGTGGAATATGTGTATTGTGAAAGGAGAAAGAGGTGGCTTCGGTGGTGGGATATACACAGAATTATATCAATGTAATGATTACGGAGAAGAAGGGATAAAGCTTTATGTTGACGGGTATTACGGATATCCAGAAAGGCCGAGACGGAAGGACGCTTGGGACATGCTGCAGTCAATTGCTAGAGGGGTGTCGGATCGGTGGTGCTGTATGGGAGATTTTAATGATCTGCTATCGGAACGGGAAAAGAGAGGGCGACGAGAACACCCGAGTGCGTTAATTGAAGGTTTTAGACAGGCGGTAGAGGATTGTGGATTAAAAGATATTGACCTGGACGGCTATCCTTTTACGTGGTCGCGAAAAGGCAAGGAAAACAGTATTGAAGAACGTCTTGATCGAACAATGGTAAATGATCGGTGGTTGGCAACGTTTCCAAGAGCCTCGTTAAGGAACGAAGTAGCCCCTATTTCTGATCATACGCCGATCGTGCTTAACACAAATCCAGAAATCTTTGTACAAGGGCGACGAAGATTTCGGTTTGAGAATAGGTGGTTGGAGGAGGAAGGAGTTCAGCAGGTTGTGGAAGGAAGTTGGGAGGTTTCGGATGAGAGAATTTAGAAGGGAAGATGCACAGTTGCACTACAAAGCTGGGTAAATGGGGGAAAGATATTGATTGCCGCTCCAGGGAGCAGAAAAAAATGGCAAGAGTGCGGCTAGAAGAGTTAAGAGATGCCGATAACGACGTTGATATTGAGCAGCTGAAGAAATGCAAAGAGGAGATGCTGGCGGTTTTACATCAGGAGGAGGTTCACTGACGCCAACGAACAAAGCAACATTGGCTGCGTGGAGGAGACAGGAACACAAAGTACTTTCATGCCGTAGCCAATGGCAGACGAAAGAGGAAAATTATGAAGCACCTGCGAGCGGAGGATGGTCGCGGAAAACTGAAATTGACGACATGGCTAAAGTGGTCAGACTTTATTTCTCAAGTCTGTTTAGCCGAGGTCATAGCAATTGGGAAGAAATAGTGGGGTTGATCGAGCGGAGAGTTACGGAGGAAGAGAATGTTAGGCTGTTAGCACCTTTCACTGACAAAGAAATAAAAGATGCGGTCTTCTCCATGAACCCGGATAAAGCTCCGGGACCCGACGGTTTTAATCCAGGGTTCTATCAGAAATTTTGGCACGTGGTGGGGAAGGAAGTAACAGAAAATTGCCGGAGGTGGATCCAGATGGGAGAGCTGCCGAAATTTATGCAGGAGACAACTATTATTCTCCTTCCGAAATGTGATATGCCGGAGATGATGAAGGACTGGAGACCTATATCACTTTGCAACGTTCTTTACAGAATTGTAGCAAAGGCTTTGGCGAATAGACTGAGAAGAATCGTGCCGGGTTGATTTCAGAGGAGCAATCGGCTTTTGTTCATGGGAGGTCTATTATCGATAACGTGATGGTGGCTTTTGAAACTCTTCATAGCATGAAGTTGAAGAGGAGGCACAAGCATGGAAAGATGGCCATTAAAATTGATATCTCGAAAGCCTACGACAGAGTGGAGTGGAGGTATTTGGAGGAAGTGTTAAGGAAACTGGGTTTTGCTGAGAGATGGGTGCAGCTTATGGTTATGTGTGTCACCTCGGTGGAGTATAATGTGGCAGTCAACACGGAGCTAGTCGGGCCGATCAAACTAAAGAGAGGGTTGAGGCAGGGTTGCTGATGACGTTAGATTTGCCGCATTTATCTCGCCACATTTGAGCGAAATTCCCCTTGTTTGACACCTTATTGAGATGATTTCGAGTGAGTTTTGTGAAAATTGTGTTTTATTCCTCGTTGGCCCTCTTTTGGGTCGTTTGATGTGTTTTCAAGTTATTTTTGATGAGATATTAGGTTACCATATTGTGGATGACCTTTCTACGAGCTTGGCGCTTCAAACGGGGATCAATTCGGAGCACAAATGAGGTTGGGATTGCAGAAAGAAGCTTGGAGCTGAACTCAGCACCAAAAGTGCGCGTTTTTGGACCAAAAGTGCGCTGGCGCACTTTTTGAAGGGGTCAGGCGCACTTTTGCAATTAAGCTTCGGCGGAATTTTTCTTCAGCTGCAAAAGTGCTACTTTTGGGGGTAAAAGTGCGCAGGCGCACTTTTGAAGGCTCCAGGCGCACTTTTGGCAATTTTCAGCTTTTTGACGAAAAAAGGGGTTTTTAACCCAATTTGGAGGAGTTTTAGAGGGAGACTTTTCACTTCAATTTTTTCTCTTCTTCCCCGATGAACCAGACACTCTCGGAGATGAAGACGGAGCTTTGAAGAGACGATTGGGCGAGAGGAAGCAAGGATTAGCTCGTGAGATTCTAGGATTCTTGAAGATTAGGATTAATCGGAGTAAGATGATTTCTTCTCCAGTTAGCTTTTTCTCTGTTTCTGTGATTTCTTCTCTGGCGATGTCTAGCTAAACTCTTAGTTTGTTCAGATTAGATGAAGTTCTAGCGAGATTTTGTATGGATGATGTCGGGTTTCCAACCCGTTAATGTTAATTGAGGTTTATTCAGACTTGATTGAGATTTTTCTAAAACCCTAATTTGAAGCTCTTGAATTCGCAGATTGACCATATCGTAGAATCTGCTTCATCTTTGTCTTGCAGTTCTGACCATGGACGTGAGTCATTCTAGGGTTTAGAAGGTCATTAAGATTACCCGGTGTCTTGACCATAGGGCCGGTGAAATTAATCTCTTTGCATATGTGTGGCATTTCTTTGTTCTTCGTGCATTCTTGGCGATTTGTGAGTTATCTTGACCATAGAAACTCATAGGTTTGATAGGATAGTTTCTCTGCGTCCTGACCATGGAGTAGAGATTGCCAAAGGAAATGTCGAGTCTTTAAGTCTGTTGAAACCTTAGTTGTATTGCATCATCCGTCTTAGTCGAGCTAGAGCGGATTCGAGTCTGGACAAGCGTCTTAGTCATTATTTGAAGCTCCAACTTGTTTATTGTTTTGTTTGATTTCATTTGCATTACTAGTTGTTTAGTTCATTCGCAACCAATTCTCAAACCAACGAAACCTCGATAAGCTTTAACACACTTTTCTGAGTAATAGAAAAAGGAAGACCCTAGGGAAAAACGATCTCGCTAGAGCAATCTAGTGAGTAAAACTAGTGCGCATTAATTTGCGCATCAAGTTTTTGGCGCCGTTGCCGGGGACTTTTCTTTTTCTAGGAAAGGCATTGTGCGTTTAAGCTTTTCATTCATTTTTTTATCATCTCTTTTCTCTCCATCTTTTTCATGATTTACCTGGGTAGTGCTCTTGTGTTTTGAGATGCAGGACTACAGGTTCGATAGCAACCAAGGATGGTACAACAATGGAATGCCACTTAATGATTACAACCAAGAGTGGAGAACATCATGGCAACCATGTATGCCAAACTGGAATGAGGAACCACCACCCTTGCCTTTTTGGCCAGAGCCACAAGCTACCCACTACTACCGAGATTACGAAGAGGAATATCTACATTCGCACCAGTACCAACAACAAGAGTCTTATACAGATTTTATGTTGAATAAGATCCTCTCGACTCTACGAGCTCCTAATGTTGTGAACGCCGAGATTGAGCAACAGTATCAACTGATGGAAGAAGATTCTCGAGAGCTGGTCGAAGAAGAAAATGATAACCTAGCCCATGACTGTTGTGAGCTAGAGGTATCTGATGAAGAATCTTTGACAATGGTGGTAGATGAAGATGTGGAGCTTATCCATCTCTTGATTGAAGCTGAAGATGAGCATCTGGATAATGAGGAGTTATCCTCATTTATGCTTCCGTCAAGCCAGCCTGTAGTTCCAGATAGAGATGAGCACATGGATATCGAGGAGTCACCTTCATTGGTAATTCAGGCAACTGAAACTGAGGAGGGCAATGATTCTGAGGTGTATGAGCTCAACTACAAGAGAAACTTGGATGACATTGGTGTGGAGCAAAATGCAATCATCGATTATAACACACCATACTATCTCTTTCCTCCTCAAGTAGGAAAATTTGAGAAGGAAAAGTCATCCGAGCAGAACCAGGATCTACTTGAGCACCACCGACTACATCTTGTTCCTTCTGGCGTGCTATTTGGCACTAAACCGCTAACCTTGAAGAAGCTGTTTGACTTCAAGGAACTTTTGAGTTGGGGACCATGATCAGGTATCGTCTATCTCAAAGACGTTAAAGAAAGAGCGCTTCATGGGAGGCACCCCATGTCTGGAGTCTGTTTTGAGTTTTTGAGTCAGTTAGTTATTTATTTCTGTGTCGAACTTTTGTGTTTTTTGAGTTAGTGGTCTATTCTGTACCTTGAATGCTCTGATCTTGTTGTGAGGTTCTCTCCTGTTTCAGGATGTCCTTAGATTCCGCATGACTGTCCGCCGGTACTTAACTATGAGCTCTCCACCATCCACGACATCGACCTTCACCTTCCAGGTTCCCCATATTCCTTTACCCTCTGACTAGCCAATTTCAGGTACACTGTATCATCCCTATTCTGATTTGGTCCATTGCGGACAATGTCCATTGTTTAAGTGTGGGGTGGTCTCATTGCAATACATGCATTTTGGTTAATTGAGTTCTTGTCGTTAGATGGGCGGTGATTGTGCTTTGTTTTGTCGCTCTTTCACAGCTTCCCATTCTCGGTAGCAAGAAATTTTTCACATTGCTTAATAACTTCTTGGATTGCCTACTGTCTTCCATATGGCGAGATTGATGTGGTGCTTTAGCTGTGACCAAATGTGTGTGTGAGAACCCGTATTATGACCATCTCCCATTCTTCCTGCTTGTAGTTTTCTAGAAACTTGCCCTTATCGTGTTAGTGAACAATTGACTTGTTAATGTGTATGACTTGGTCTGTCTGATGCTCGAATTCTCTAGTTCAATGCCATGATCGAGTCTAGATAAGGGATCTTTTAATTTCGTGTTTTTAATTGTTGTTAATGTTCCCAATCAGAGAAAATCTGATAAATGAGTGGTTCGGTATTGAAGTTGTGGGTTGATTCACGAGCTGGCATACGTGCCTGCCCATTGCTGTAGTCCCAAAGGGAAGTCTCAATGTGGCATTCTTCTTCTAACCTACTCCTGATCGTGGCTGGGGTCTAGGATAACGCGGAATTCCAAAGGTTTTCGGCTGCTCCATACCTGGCAGTATCCACACTGTACCGGCCATTCGAAAATAAGACTTGAAAAAGAAAAAAAAAGAAAAAAATGAAATGCTCTTTAATTTTGTTCAAGTCGGGTTCCCTTGTCTAGCAAGTATTGGGTTTAGGGCTGTTGACGAACCAAGCTGCTCGTGTTCGGCTCGGCGTTCGGCTCGGAAAAAGCTCGCCCGTGACTCGGCTCGAAACGAAACGAGCCAGCTCGCGAGCCGGCTCGTTTATTAACGAGCCGAGCTCGAGCTCATGCCTGCTCGGCTCGGCTGGCTCGCGAGCCAACTCGGTTCGTTGGCTCGAACAATCCAGCTCGCGAGCTGGCTCGTTTGAGCTCGTTACACGGCTCGTGAGCTGGCTCGAGAATGGCTCGTGAGCTGGCTCGATCAAGTAGCTCGCGAGCTAGCTCGATTTTGGAGCTCGCGAGCTAGCTCGATTGCAGAGTTCGCGAGCTGACTCGATTAGCTCGTGAAATGGCTCGATTTAACTGGTTAGTTTTCTAATCGCTACCCCCGATCCGAGCTCGAAAACTTGCAAACGAGCTCTAATCGAGCTCGGGCTCGTTCAGGCTTGTTAACGAGCCTACACGAGCTCGAGCTCGAGTAGAGCTCGAAAGCTTGCAATCGAGCTCGATTCGAGCTCGAGCTCGTGTAGGCTCGTTATCGAGCTAGCTTCGAACCGAGCCGAGCCGAGCTCGAGCCAAGAAAATTTTGGCCGAGCCGAGCTCGAGCTCGAATGTGAAAGCTCGACACGAGCTCGAGCCGAGCTCGAGCCAGCATTCAAACCTCACGAGCCGAGCTCGAGCTGGGCAAAGCTCGGCTCGGCTCGGCTCGTCAGCACCCCTAATTGGGTTGCGTCCTAGAGTAAGTGTAGCGGAAGTAAGTATTGTCTTGCCTTTATCAAGTCAGGTTGTTCACTAGCTCGTTAAAGTCTTGTTCCTATTTTACTCCGGCAAAGGTTTGGTTTTAATTGTGTGGTCAGTCGAGTAATCCTCTTGTTCGATAGAAGCACGATATACATCATTCTAGGACCCAAGAGGTTTTCGGTTTGCTCTTTCAGGTTGGTGCAGAGTTGTGTTAGAGTTCTTGTTTGAGGACAAACAAAAGTTTAAGTGTGGGGTGATTTGATGACGTTAGATTTGCCGCATTTATCTCGCCACATTTGAGCGAAATTCCCCTTGTTTGACACCTTATTGAGATGATTTCGAGTGAGTTTTGTGAAAATTGTGTTTTATTCCTCGTTGGCCCTCTTTTGGGTCGTTTGATGTGTTTTCAAGTTATTTTTGATGAGATATTAGGTCACCATATTGTGGATGACCTTTCTACGAGCTTGGCGCTTCAAACGGGGATCAATTCGGAGCACAAATGAGGTTGGAATTGCAGAAAGAAGCTTGGAGCTGAACTCAGCACCAAAAGTGCGCGTTTTTGGACCAAAAGTGCACTGGCGCACTTTTTGAAGGGGTCAGGCGCACTTTTGCAATTAAGCTTCGGCGGAATTTTTCTTCAGCTGAAAAAGTGCTACTTTTGGGGGTAAAAGTGCGCAAGCGCACTTTTGAAGGCTCCAGGCGCACTTTTGGCAATTTTCAGCTTTTTGACGAAAAAAGGGTTTTTAACCCAATTTGGAGGAGTTTTAGAGGGAGACTTTTCACTTCAATTTTTTCTCTTCTTCCCCGATGAACCAGACACTCTCGGAGATGAAGACAGAGCTTTGAAGAGACGATTGGGCGAGAGGAAGCAAGGATTAGCTCGTGAGATTCTAGGATTCTTGAAGATTAGGATTAATCGGAGTAAGATGATTTCTTCTCCAGTTAGCTTTTTCTCTGTTTCTGTGATTTCTTCTCTGGCGATGTCTAGCTAAACTCTTAGTTTGTTCAGATTAGATGAAGTTCTAGCGAGATTTTGTATGGATGATGTCGGGTTTCCAACCCGTTAATGTTAATTGAGGTTTATTCAGACTTGATTGAGATTTTTCTAAAACCCTAATTTGAAGCTCTTGAATTCGCAGATTGACCATATCGTAGAATCTGCTTCATCTTTGTCTTGCGGTTCTGACCATGGACGTGAGTCATTCTAGGGTTTAGAAGGTCATTAAGATTACCCGGTGTCTTGACCATAGGGCCGGTGAAATTAATCTCTTTGCATATGTGTGGCATTTCTTTGTTCTTCGTGCATTCTTGGCGATTTGTGAGTTATCTTGACCATAGAAACTCATAGGTTTGATAGGATAGTTTCTCTGCGTCCTGACCATGGAGTAGAGATTGCCAAAGGAAATGTCGAGTCTTTAAGTCTGTTGAAACCTTAGTTGCATTGCATCATCCGTCTTAGTCGAGCTAGAGCGGATTCGAGTCTGGACAAGCGCCTTAGTCATTATTTGAAGCTCCAACTTGTTTATTGTTTTGTTTGATTTCATTTGCATTACTAGTTGTTTAGTTCATTCGCAACCAATTCTCAAACCAAAACGAAACCTCGATAAGCTTTAACACACTTTTCTGAGTAATAGAAAAAGGAAGACCCTAGGGAAAAACGATCTCGCTAGAGCAATCTAGTGAGTAAAACTAGTGCGCATTAATTTGCGCATCAGTTGCCCTCTCTCTCCATTCTTGTTTATTATGTGTACCGAAGGTTTGACGGCGTTATTAAAAAGGGAGAATCGGGAGGGACGCCTGAATGGGGTGAGAGCGTGTAAGGGCGCACCACCGATCTCGCATTTTTTATTCGTTGATGACATCTTTCTATTTTGTAGGGCAAACTTGGAGGAAGCACGACGAATCAGACATGTACTCAGACGTTATGAACTCGCCTCCGGACAAGCTGACAATTACTCGAAATCCGGAGTCTTTTTTAGTCCGAACACCCATGAAATGCTAAGAGTGGGTATTCGGCACACTATGGGAATCAGCCAACCACTGGACACGGGAAATTATTTGGGACTACCAGCAATGATAGGACGGGATAAGTGAGGTGTCTTTCGGAACCTGAAAGAAAAAGTGTGGTCAAGGCTACAAAGATAGAAAGGTAGACCGATGTCGAAAGGAGGCATGGAGGTTCTTATAAAGGCCGTGGCGCAAGCACTCCCAACATATTGCATGAATGTGCTCCTGTTGCCTAGCACCACTATTGAAGAGCTCGAACGGATGATGAATAGTTTCTGGTGGGGTACGAAGCGCTATGCGGGAGGAGGAGGAGGTATAGCTTGGATGAGATGAGAGAGATTGTGTGTCAGAAAGGAGAATGGCGGTATGGGATTCAGAGATTTATTCGGCTTCAACTTGGCGATGCTAGGTAAGCAAGGTTGGAAGCTCCTCACAAATAATACTTCATTGGTTAGTAGAATTTACAAACCTAAATACTATCCAAAAGGGAACTATATGTCAGCTGAGTTAGGTAATAACCCAAGCCAGGTTTGGCGGAGTATGTGGGAGGCGAGAATAGCTGTTGCTTATGGGTATCGATGGAAGGTTGGAGACGGTAGGGACATTGAAGTTTGGCAAGAGCCGTGGCTACGGAAGGAAGGCAATATGAGGGTTCAATCAACCTCACCTATCGTTGGATGGGACCTAAGAGTAAGTGCATTGATAAAACCAAATGGGAGGGAGTGGGATGAATCAAGGGTTCGTAGTTTGTTTGTCCCGGCGGAGGTGGATATAATTCTAGGGATGCTGCTGACAGGAACTGACCGTGACAAGAAAATATGGCAGTATAGTCGGGATGGAAGTTATACTGTTCGGTCTGCGTATAGATTATTAAGAGAGGGGGTGGCGCCGACGACTGAACTGAATGAGGATGGGGACTGGACAAAGCTCTGGGCGTTCGGGTGCCACCAAAAATTCTGCATTTGGCTTGGAGAGCTGCGAAAGGGGTGCTCCCAACAAAAGAACGGCTACAACGAAGAGGAGTGGCAATTGAGTGGAATTGTGGCTTATGCGATGGTAATCCGGAAACCCCTTGGCATATGTTCTTGGAATGCGAGTTCACTCGGGAGTGCTGGATTGAAGCGGGTTGTGATCGAGAAGTATACCATCGCAGGGAGGGTTGTGAGTCGTTCAAAGAATGGTTGATGGAAATCATAAGCAAGAGTGATACAAGAACAGTCCAGAAGGTGTTGACGATGATGTGGGCGGTGTGGCGTGAAAGAAATGTGAGAGTATGGGACCAAAAATCAAATACCGCTTCAAGAATTTGGTTGATGGCTGATGAGATGATGTCGAAATGGGAGTTAGCTCAAAGTCGGACCCAGCTGAGTCCGGGGAGAGCGACGGAACAAGTCTGTGACAAGTGGCATCCGGCAGAGTTTGCACGAATAAAATGCAACGTCGATGCTGCTGTGCTCGACCAGGTGAGAAGTTTGGGGTTTGGAGCTTGTATCAGGGACGGGGAAGGCAGGTTGATTAGATACAGAATGGCTACCAAACAAACCTTGGTTCCTGCAAAGGAAGCAGAAGCACTGGCCCTGTTGGAAGCTTTGTCTTGGTTGGGTGAGCTGGGCTTCGAAGAGGTTGAGATTGAGAGTGATGCAAAGGTGGTAGTCGATGGTCTGAATCGCTTTGACTATGACAGGACGGAGTTTGGCGATATCTTGAATCAGTGCAGGAACATTCTGGACGAGCAACCAGGGTTCGAAGTGGTTTATGGACGGAGAAGTGGAAACATGGTGGCCCATACGTTAGCCAGGCAGGCATGCAATTACGACTCACCCACGTGTGGAGAGTCCCCTCCGAGTTGGATTTGTAATGCTTTAAACAATGTATGCTTGATCTCCCATTAATAATACTAGAATTCCCCGCGCGATGCAGCGGAAAGTTTTGGAGGACAAGTAATGGTAGTTTTGAGACAGTAATGTCAAACATCGAGATGGTAGTGAAATGAGCAACCGAAAAGAACCAAAATAAATAGAAGAGTGTTGATTAGCACATAGTGAGATGGTTGTGAAATGGGAAGTCGAAAAAGAACCAAAGAAATAGAAGAGTGTTGATTGGTTAATTGACAAAATGCGTATCACACAAGAAAAAAGTTTGTGGAACAATGATAGGAGGGGCGAGGCCGTTCTTGCAACGTCAATTGTGGAGATGAGAATGCTACAAGCCCATAAACTTACCCTCACAACTCACAAGCCCACCCAACACAAGATGACCCACAAAAAAACACTCTTCAAAGCCTATGATCCAAATCTTGAATACTTTAATGAAGGGAAACAAACACTATTCATTCAATAGTAACTCCATTCTCCCTTATAGAATAAGTAGACTTTATTCGTAAAAAAAAAAAAAAAAACAAATGCATTGGACTATACTGTCGCGTTGGACTATTTAGGTAAACACAGCTTTTGACCAATTGGGCCGAACACATTTGCTAAATTGGGCCTGGCCTGAACAGATTTTAACTTACTGAAATACGTTACAATTACAATGAAAATGTAAAAGCCCAAGGCTTAATGATTTTTTTTCAAAGTTAAGAACGCACGTGAAAGTGATGAAGCTCTCACGTGCTAATTATCTGCGTAGAATAAGAATAGGCTGCTTTGAGAAAAAAAAAGGTAAAAAATACGATTCACGCAAGACACACGACTCTTCCAAGTTCTCGCGCATGCGGTTCATTGAATTTGCATTCTGCATGTAACATGAAGTCACATTTCAGCTTTGATTGTATCAAAGAGGTAAATAATACAAAAGGGCATGTTAAATAGTTCAGCAGACAGTAATTTTGTTTTGGTAAATAACACTTTGCCCCACTCTACTTTACCAAGCCCCTCTATACTATAAATCGCTCCTTTTACCCTTTTTACTTCGATAACTTTGTTATTTGGGTCCTCCCGTTTCAACTTTTTTCTTCGTAGCGTTAAATCTGGACACATTTGCACCCGACGGAGAGAGATATCAGAGGTAGGAGACGAAGAGTTGGTCATGAAGGTAAATTTGGGGAGGTATCACGAAGACTATGGTGAAATACGAAGGGTTTAAAATCACACATGTTGTTCGTTGACTTTATCCTATTTAATTATATATATTTATATTCTCAACTAGAAAATGCTTAACAAGCTAGCTACTTCATGAATATTAGAGCTAATATGGTGTACCGAATGCACATTAATTAACATTGCGAAGATGAAAATTGGAACGAAATGACCCAAACGAAGAATTATCGAAGTAGGAGAGGACAAAAAATGCAATTTATAGTATAGGGATTTATATGTTAAGTTGGCAAAGTAGAGAGGGCAAAATGCTATTTTACAGTTACACGTTTTGGAAGACACCAAATTCCATGAATCCATCGCTTTCTAGGCGTGTGATTAATCAAACCACACTATTTCAACTAATTTAATGTTGAACCGCCGTGACCCAACCAATAAAATACTAAACAAATTAGAGAAAGAGTGATAATATGACCTTTGACATTTACTATCATGTGGAAATGATACATTATCTCAACATAGTACAAACATTACTCCATATTATTTAACATCGACTAAGTCTAACTTAAGACTTATTAATATTCACTTAATTGAGTTACAAATTCCCGAACCAACCATATTATTTTTTTCTCATACAGATCACCCTGGTCCAATGAGTGGAGGTGGTCCAATTGGCAAGGAGGGATTCGATTCCTCACGGGAGATAAAAAGTGAGGGTAGTAGTCAGTTCCTAAGCAACTTATCAAGGATCAAATGGAAATTTGGATGTGTAAGGAATAACGTACCGAGATAATGTCTCCCTGTCAAAGTGTCTATTCATTTGCTTATGGGTCATTGCAGTATTTAATATTTATAGCCTGGCTAGGATTGGCTCTGCTGCTGGAGAAATCATGATCGTCTATCTCAGTTGTTGTGATGACGCCAGGTTGTCTAGATAATTGTGGAAATCCTAAAGTCATTTAGGGTTTTCAAGTGGACCCTAGTACCCTTATTGGGCCGCCGCTTGAAGCGATCCATTATTGAGAAAAGGGTCCATGAATAACTAACCTCTAAAAAAAATGGCGCATTCTAGTGAGCTCAATACAAACCATATTAAAAGATACCAAACAGGCCCCTTTACTTTTAATTACACCAAACAGGCCCCTCTACTTAGAACATATAACAAACAAGCCCTTCCGTTATAAATGTGACAAACGACGTTCCTAAATTGTTGACACAGTTGACACGTCACTGACCCGTAGGTTGTTAGAGTTTACACGTCAGTCGACTGGAATGTCAGCAACCATAAACAGCTTCGTTTTGACTCATGGTTATTAGCAACAGATAATCCAAATAGTAAAAAAAACGACGACGTTTCGAGTTGCTGACACCCAATCGGCTAGCGTGTAAACTCTAATAACCTACGGGCCAGTGACGTGTTAATTGTGTCAACAATTCAGTAACGTTGTTTGTCAGATTTGTAACGGAAGGGCTTGTTTGTTATATGTTCTAAGTGGAGGGGTTTGTTTGATGCAATTAATAGTAGAGGGGCCTGTTTGTTATCTTTGAATAGTATAGGGGCCTCCTGGCTTATTATTCCTAAATCAAATTAGCGTAGATGATCTCTAATTGGCGGATTAACTTACAATAATACCCCTCTCTCTCTTACCACTCATCGTGGCTTGTGGCTGAAGAAGGTAGAAGGCTGGGCCCACTCCGGGCCCATGTTGGCATATTCCCTCTCCTGGCTTTGCATTTCCCAAGGGCCAAATCTTCGTTTCCACTCCGGCGTAGACCCCACACCACCCGACCCGACAATATCGGGTCCACGGGGGAATCTAACGGCGTTCTCTCTCTCTCCGTTTGTACTTAACTTCCATCACGGTCGGACTTTGCTTTCTTTCTTTTCCAACTAAATAAATACTTTCCACCTTTATTATTTATTTAGATTATAATTAATAAGGAATTTCCTAATACGTTTTCCACATCCACGTAGAAAAAAGGCAAGATAATTATCTTACAAAATATCACATTTGTTCTAATTTTCTCCCACAAAAATTTTCGGAATATAAATGCAAAAAAGGAAAGGAAAAAATAAAGTATATTCTCTAGTAAGATTCTGTGTAACCCTGGGGAAACTATTATAGAGGAAATTCTCTAGGTAAATATTGGAGCTCCGTCTTGGCGCTTCTAAACGGTGCACTATCTAGTAACAGGGTCACCCATTATGTGGCACATATGACCCTGTCTAACTTCCCAGAAGTCATGGAGGTAGAAGGGTTGACTTCCTGAGTTGGGACTTGATTTCCTTCCTATGTGTGTTTGCTGTCTTTTGTCATTTTCTTCTAGTGTACAAATTAATCGTAAGATCAGAAAGCTACGTGTTCAGTCGACTACCTCAATTGAATCATAATTTGCTAACTTTATATGTGGCCACTAAATTTGTAATTATATTTCCACACAAAAGGAGTATTATATATATTAAAAGTAAATCATGACTAAATTGGAATAATATGAATGATTATGAATTATGATGATGATGTCTTACCATCTCTTAATGCCTTTGTCTCCTCTTAAAGGTGAAGCATTAGCTATCTTCCACTAATCAATAGTGTCTAATACCATTCTTTGATTATTAATTATTTAGTAATCCAATTGAATAATTACAAAGAAATATTGAAAAGGAAAGAAGCATTCATTTTATCACCTTAATTGCGCTCTCTCCATGTTTCCACCATTCGGATATAAACATTTCCATATATAAAATTAAAAGGGTTATTTATTAACATATATTGGCGGTCACCTAAGTTTGGGATTATAACATCATGGTTACCTAACTTCCTTTTACAACAAAGCACTCTTATATGAAATGACTTCATGGCCCAATGGATAAGGCGCTGGTCTACGAAACCAGAGATTCTGGGTTCGATCCCCAGTGAAGTCGCCAAAAAATGTTTTGTTATTCATTAAAAAAAAAAACAGAGCACTCATCTATGTTTGGGTTAGCCATTTTTGTAAGGTATTGATTTGGTTTTTTAGTTAGCTCAATTTATTTTGAGGGTTCAACTGAGTTGATCAGAGAGATTAAAAAACATTATGTTTGACAATGATGATGTATGTTTAGTTGTTAGTTTAACCGGAATTGTTATCAAAAGTTACTGAGATAATTGTTCGGTTACCTTGTTTAAACATAGATGAATGCTCTGTTACAAAATAAAGTTTGGTGACCACGATATTACAACTCCCAAAATAATGTGACCGCCACCCCAAATTAAAAACCCTAGAATCATTTATACAAAATTTTGAACAACTTGGTAATTAATAATTATTAGAAAAGAGAAGTTGGCAGTTGACAAAAAACGTTGTAGCTGAAATCTTAGTCTTTCTTGTCCCTTTTTAGTTGGGGTGGATAATAGTGGCTAATTTTTTTAATACATAATTGATTATTTGATTTGGTATAAATATTTTTAAATATTATTTTCAGTTAGTTATCAATGAATCACTACAATCTTCAAAATCGTTTAGATTTTTTTTTGTCATTAACTAAACATAAAAGTGAAGTATATATGAATACGAACTACAAGATGAATAATTTAAATGTTATATTAATATGTTTGTTACGCCGGTGTCGGAATCTTTGCAGTGACTAGGAGAACACGTGTGTTGCTATCGCGAGAAGGAGAGGTTGCGGCCTTGCTCGATGCAATGCTATAGGTGGCAGAAGGTGGTCATCAACGGGTTATCTTCGAGATAGATGTTGTGGAGGCAGGTTGTGCTTTGTCAAAGATGAAAGTTGATGCATGCATATGAGTTTCGGATCATCATAGCTCAACACCGAGAAGTCCTTGTCAGACATACACTCTTTAATGTCCAGGTAGTTAAGACAAATAAGAATCAAGTTACTCATTTCTTAACACGACAATCTATTTCCTTTACATCCCTACTTGTTGGGTATATATATTTTTCAAATTCAGATCAACGATACTTTAAACAATATTATTTGTATACGATCGTTGATCGTTAATGAGATAATTTGCCTAATTAAAATTATGTGATCGATTCAATTGAACCCTAACCCATGTACTTCTCACTCATCTTATTCAACCGCCCGGTTCGATCCAAAAAAGAATCTAAAATTATCGAAAATAATCACATGAAATTCGTTTAAATGAAAAACCATACCCAAGCCCCGGGATTAACGCGATTAATATATTTTTCTTATTTATATAAAAAAAAAAGATATTATTGTTAATATTTGTGCCGTTTAGGGTATTTGTTAATAAATCGGGAGTGGGATCATCTCTCCCATTCATCTACGGAACAAGTTAAAACCTAATTTGACTTTTCATCATTCCCCTGAAACGGAGGCGAGCAGAGATGATGAAGAGGATGATGATGAACAAGAACAGAGAAATTCAACTCTGTTGATTGTTTCAGTTTGAAGATTATTTCCGCACATTAAACAATTTCTCTTTCACCCTTCCCCATCATCATCCCCTTTTATTATTAAATGGCCGTTGTTGGGTTTCTGTGGAATTCTATTTCCACAGGAATTCCTTCATCAATGGCTTCCAACGTTCTCTGATTTCTAGTTTCTCTCTTGAACCCTTTTTGTTTTTCCTTCTCGCCTCTTTTAAACTTTTAATGGGTTGCAAGAAATCCACCCTCTTAACTTTCCCCAATCACTTCTTCGAATCTTCTTGATACACAGGGGTGGTGCTAATCGTCTTCGTTTCCAATGGAGGATTCCAATTCATGGCTGCGCCGGACCAAGTACTCCCACACCGTCTGCCACCGATTCGACACCTCCAAGCTCGCCGCCTACCTCTCCAAAGCCGACCGTCCGATTCCTCGCTCATTGCCGAAACCCGATTTCGCACCTCCTAGGGTTTACTCTCCGATTCAGGTGAATCCGGTAATCAACAAGCAGAGATCCGTTTCGCCTTCGCCTCAAACGAAGGTTCCGGATTCGTTCAAGGAGGCTAAGAAGTCAATCAAGAGGCGGCATTCGACTCCGAACCCTAGGAGGAGGAATGATGAATTCAGCGGCAAGGGAATCATGAACAAATGGTTTCACGGGAAGCAAGATGAATCGTCGGCGAAGCAGAAGGATCTGGGATCCGCATGGACGAAGAAGAGAGGTGGGAAAGTGAACGCTGTGGAAGATTCGGAAGAATGTTGTGGTGGTGGTGGTAGCTGCGTCGTTGACATGTCTAAGCTATTCATTGGCTTGAGATTTGCTCATGGAGCTCACAGTAGGCTGTACCATGGGCTGTACAACGATCAGCCTGTTGCTGTTAAGATTATTAGGGAACCTGATGATGACGAAAATGGAGCTTTGGGTGTTAGATTGAAGAACCAGTTTGATAGGGAGGTTCTCTTTTGACCCGCCTCTCCCATCCTAATGTTATTAAGGTAAATCTCGTGTAAATGAGTGTATTTGGAATTTGGATTTGAATGCTCTGTTGTTTACAGATGGTAGGTAAGTGTACAGTTTCTGAATTGATCTTGTCTTGTTGCAGTTTGTGGCGGCTTGCAAGAAGACACCAGTGTACTGTGTCATAACAGAGTATCTATCAGAGGGTTCATTGAGAGGTTACTTGCACAAGCTAGATCACAAATCCCTGGCTATGGAGAAGCTCATAGGGTTTGCATTGGACATTGCTCGTGGGATGGAATATATACACTCTCGAGGTGTGATCCACCGCGATCTTAAGCCGGAGAACATTCTGATCGACGAGGATTCCCACCTTAAGATTGCTGATTTCGGAATAGCCTGCGAGGACGCCTACTGCGACCTGTTGGCTGATGACCCTGGTACCTATAGGTGGATGGCTCCTGAGATGATCAAGAAGAAATCTTACTCGAGAAAGGTTGATGTGTACGGTTTCGGCCTGATGTTGTGGGAAATGGTCACTGGAACTATTCCTTACGAGGAGATGAATCCTATTCAGGCTGCCTTTGCAGTGGTAAACAAGGTAAAACCTTTCTTTCTTTCTTTCTTTCTAGTCTATGTTTAATCCGTTTCATCTGCTGGATTCGCTTTCGTATGATTCGTGCTCTGAATCAACTACTTTAGTTAAGACTTGTTCTGTTCTAACTTGCAGAATTTGAGGCCGGTTGTACCACCACACTGTCCTCCAGCACTGAAAGCGTTGATCGAGCAATGCTGGAGCTTGCAGCCGGAGAAGAGGCCGGAGTTTTGGCAGATCGTTAAGGTGCTGGAGCAATTCGAAACCTCGTTAGCCAACGACGGGAACTTGAATCTGGTGAAGAACCCAAGTTGCAATGATCACAAGAAGGGACTTCTACACTGGATCCAGAAGCTAGGACCAGTTCATCAATCCAGCTCCCCAGCTTCTAAACCAAAGTTCATGTGAGAATTCCTTTTCAATTTAAGACGACGGGTGACTCCGGGTTTTTTTTTGTAGTGGGCACCGGGTCACTTGTAATTAACAACAACACAAGAAAGGGAAAAGGGTAGATGCTTCTTCTTTTTGTTTAACACACTCAACTCTTATTGTAATCTTGTGACTACTGCTACTCACTTTTGTGCAATCACATTCATTTGGAATTCGATGGAATTAGCTGTGTTTCTGGGTTTCATATGATCATACTCTGAGAAAGCTTTTGAATCTTTTGATCGTGATAGTGCACGGGAGGAAGGAATGCAAATGGATTTAATACAATGTTCCTAAGGTTGGTGAAAGGGAGCTGTTTATGTCTCTGTCTATCAGTCTGCCCTGTGACCCTTTATAGCTTTTGCTACAGCTGACAAAACTATCGACCCGGCAAAAATATCTTGCAGTTGCAACATTAATTTCTACCACTTGATTTTTGCTTAACAATGTTGTAGCCTACCTTCATTGTTAAGGTGGTTACATAGTGTAGTTCGGCGGAATAGAAACCGTGTAGCGCTAACTGTTAGCATGTCTATCTTTTTCTTTTGAGTCACCCCATTTTAGGACTTCTCCCCCGGTTAGGATGTACACCATTTTTGACGATATTTTCTTTACTCGCAATCATTTTTCCTAGCCAGTGGAGATTGGATTGTATAGCTGAGGGAGCCTTCAGGTTGTTTTTGGGGTGGGTTTTTGTCACCATGCACCAGACTCTATTGCCTGTTTGTTAGACTTTTATTTATGAAATAATCACCATTCATAAAAAATTAATGAAAATTGACGTTTTTGCAAAAAAAAATATATATATATAGTGGCACATAATGGATAGATCGGCTAAATCTTGTATAGAAAATCAATAGCACAGGTTTTTACATCAATTTTATCATGTTTCATGAGTATCACATCCAAATTTTGGAATTTATGTAAAGTGAGTAGGTTGTAGACGAACAAATACAAACCGCCTTCCAAAAAAAAAAAATGGAAAACAAGCCGAATTTTATCATGTTCAAATTTGGCTTGTTACTTTTTATGTGAGTAAGAACTGGAATATTGAATCTCGCGACGAGTTCGAGCCAATTTAAGCATGACTAATTAACTATTCTTAACGAGCCAAATTCGAGCTCAATTTGAACTCAATTTTATCGTATATGATTAAAAACATGTACGAAAGTCAAAATAATTAAATTATTACATCTGTGTCTAAATGATCTAATTAGCCAGCATTGACCAATGTGAATTCCCATTTATAATTGTGTATCTTCAAATATGAAACCAATAATTTGGCTAAATTAATCCTCAATACAGTTGAAGGATATACTCTTATATAGTTATATATTGAATCATAGAGTTGGAAATGATTTGAGGGAGAATTTGAAAATCTATTCTATAATGTACATAAAATTAACGTTATCTTTGTGGGATTAGGTAGTTGATTAGATCCATTTCAATTGATTAATCATATAATTATTAGTTAGGAGTGCTGATTCAATGAAACTAAAAACGTCAGCAATTAGAATGAATAGACCAAATTTAACGATTTGGAAGCTTGTGTTATTTTCTTATGACAAGTGTTGATGAACAAGGAGGCTTCTTTGCCTGATTATAGCATTTTTTTTTTATTTGTGGGATTATGACTATTTTATTGTATTAATCACTTTTTATTAAGGATGTCGTGTGTTCAGTTTTTTAAAAACTCAATTAGTGACATGAAAAATTCAAGCTGTTAGGTTCAGATTGTTTTGATTAGAGATGGGAGAACCGACCCAGCCTCACCGAGTTTTGTACGACTTGGACCGTTCAAACTAAGTAGCCTGAAACTCGATCAAAATTATAACGAGTCCACAAATTCACAATTCCATCTTCTTCTCCTTCTCTATCATAACCTACAAACCAATCTAATTCATCCGCCAAAGTAGAAGAAGAAGAAGCATTCTCTATTTGTTGGGAATGGATCTATTTTTCTTTTCCATCTATAGAATTGCTTTTCAAAAGTCATGGGCTGAAGTAAAAACAAATCTTGGCGGGGTTTTCGAGTAGTCGTTGACCAGGCTTTGGGCTACCCAGGATCATTACTCCAAAGTCGAGCACTACCTCCTCAAAACATTATTCAGATAGCACGAATCTCAGTCAATACGGGTCTAGTTTAGTCTGACACAACTCAATACCCACCCCTAGCTACAATAACAAATGCAACTCTAAACTTTTGAACAAATTTAGGTTAGCTACAACTCTAAACTTTCGAACAAATTTAGTTTGAATCAACAGGTCGAGTCCAAAATTATCAGATCTACTAAAATAGTAAAAAAAAACTCAACTAATTATCAATAAAAAGTGATAAAAAGTTAAAACCTTACTAGATTGTTCTCCTAAGTGGTAACATATTAATATTATCTGTTAATTTTTTTATTATATGTTATAGGTTGTTGGGGTTGAGTGGTGTGAATGGGAAAGATGGAAGGAAGGTTAAGGGATAAAACCCAACCGGTTTGAGTTGAGTGTGAATTAACCAGAACTAGTGGTTGAACCGGTCCGGTTCTTTCAATTCAATTCAAACGAAGGGGTGTGTTCTTTCATGAACCATTGTGACTCTTCGTGTCACACCCTTCCATGTCCTATAAATTCAGCCCTCCTCCTTCAATTGAAGATATGCTTTTGAGAGAAGGTTTTTACAAAAACTTGGAGATGAGTTTTTTTTTTTTGGTAGAAAAACGGCGTCACGCGCCTTAAATAACAATAGGAATCAAACGAGGTTCAGCAATTCCGAGGCGATCATATCGCAAGATATGGCCCAGATTACAATCCGAGAGAGGAAACAGATGGGTACCAAAGGGAAACTCGTATCCTTGGCTGGCCAAAAAGTCGGCAGCTTTGTTTGCTTCACGGAAGACATGTCGGGTAGTAACCCTCCAATCACGTCTGCATAAGTTCTGAAAATAGATGACTTCAGCAGCCTGCTGATGCTCAGGAGGATTTGGGGATGACAGGAGTGAGATAACAGACTTGGAATCGATTTGGAGCTCAACCTGTCGGAATCCATAATGCCAAGCCAGTTCAAGACCGGTAATGGCTCCTCTGATTTCAGCTCTAGTAATGGAGCACTGTCCCAAATTTGCTGTGAAAGCCACCAGGCTCCGGCCATCATTAGACCTGATGATACCCCCTGCCGACGCTCTGTTTAGGGACGAGGAGTAGGAGCCATCAGTGTTAATTGTCACTCCCTCCAACGGGCCCGGTTCCCAGGAAACAAACTCCCACCGGCGTAGACCACGGTCCCCAAAGCACCTAACATCGCGGTCGAAAGCAGCTTTAACAGTATCGGACCAACGGAGAGCTCGTTGGGAAATATGGGCAGGGGTCACAGAGGAGCTTTGGAAGATAGCCTCGTTTCTACATTTCCAGATCATCCAAGCCGAGATACCAAAAAGCTCCCCCCCTCTCACTCCACAGCGCAGCAGAGAAACAGTCGGCAATTGACCCCCTCCAGCTTGGTTCAGTAAAATTGAAACCAAGTTCCCTCCAGACCCCTGCAGCAACAGGGCAATCCCTAAGGACATGACAGACTGTCTCCTCCCGATTTCCACATCTCGGGCAAGTAGATGAACCAGACAGGTGTCGCCTGTTTCTTTCAACGTTAGTAAGAAGCCTCTCTCTGAGAGCCAACCAGAGGAAGAATTTTATCCTACAAGGGCCATTCCACTTCCAGAGTTTCCTGAACAAATCATTTCCTCCATGAGAGTTTTGATCAGTCAGAATCCTGTAAGCCGAGCTAATTTTGAACCGCCCGTCATGGGACTCCCCCCAGACCCAAGTATCTGGCCCAAGTTCTTCCCGTGGCGGCGAACGGCCAACCACCTGCTCCACAATGTCATTCGGAAGCAATCTGTTCAATTTATTGAGGTTCCACCCATCATCGCCCTCCACAAAATCTGCAACCCGATCAGAGGGATTGAAGTCAGGATCCAATTCATTTGCCCAATCAGCCAGCAAAATTCCCGAGTCAAGCCATCTAGTGGACCAGAACGACGTAAGGACTCCGTCGCGAATGCCAGCTCTCGCGCCGAACATCATCGTCGGCCAGGCGTGACAAATTCCTTTCCAGGTATTGGATTGGGAGGACCTGTGCGCCGGGACCAAACCCTCTGCTGACTCTTTGAAGTACTTCCCTTGAAGGACCCGAACCCACAAAAGATCTGGTTTCTGAAAACAGAGAAAAGCAAGTTTAGTCATATAAGCAAGATTCAGGTACCTAGCTTGCCGAAGGCCTAGTCCTCCATCCTCCTTGGGCGTGCAGATGTGATCCCAATTAACCAAATGGATACGCCTTCCTTCATCCGACGAACCCCAAACGAAGTTTCGGATTCGTTTATCAATTTCTTTACATGTCTCAATTGGTAAAAGGGAAGTCTGCATTGCATACGTTGGAATAGCCGCCAGTACTGACTGTGCAAGGGTAACCCGACCGGCAAGGCTTAGGGTTTTACACTTCCACCCCGAGAGTTTAGAGTCCATCCTGACTAAAATCTCAGCAAAAGTCGAACTGGTCGTGCGCCCATGGAGAATGGGGACACCAAGGTAACGCCCCAAATCCTGAGTAAGCTGAATACCCAACCTCCTGGAGATACAACCCGCCACCTGTCTATTAGTGTTATTGGAACAGAATAAAAAGGACTTATCTTTGCTAACCTCTTGCCCCGAGACAGCGCAAAATTTGTCAAGGCAGCGTAAAATCACATCCGCTTGAGTCTCAGAAGCTTCAGCAAGGAGGATAAGATCGTATGCATAGAAGAGATGAGAGAGCTTGGGACCATCCTTTGAGAGGGTAATAGGTTTCCACCTGTCCGAGACAAGTTCTGCATTAATAATATGGCTAAGTCTCTCCATGCATAAGGAGAACAGAAAAGGAGAAAGGGGGCAGCCCTGTCGGATCCCTCGTTGCGGCATGAACTGACTAGTGAGACCACCATTCCACAAAATCCGAAATCTAGCTGAAGAAACATTGGCCATAATCAGAGACACGACCGAACCCGAGAAGCCAGCAGAAAAAAGAGTATCTTCAAGGAAGCTCCAACGCACCCTATCATAAGCCTTTTTCAAATCGATCTTCAGAGCCATTCTCTTAGTACGACCTTTATCATGCTCCATCGAGTGGATCACCTCCTGTAGGATAATGATATTGTCTGAAATTTGGCGTCCCGGAACAAAGCTAGCTTGGGTAGACTTGACTAAGGACTTCATCATAGGTCTTAAGCGACGGGCCAGGCATTTAGTTATCACTTTATATGTAACATTACAAAGGCTAATCGGTCTGAAATGGTCAATCGCCTCAGGCACACGCCGCTTGGGGATCAGAACGAGAACAGTTTCATTAATCCGCTCCACCAGACTTTGATCAATAAAGCACTGCTGAACAAACTCTGTGAGGCTGTCCCCTACCACATCCCAGTTCTTCTTGAAGAAAATGGGTTGGTAGCCATCCTTACCAGGTGCTTTGAGGCATCCCATACTATCAATAACAGACTTAAGCTCCTCCTTGGACGGGCTACGACCAGCCAGCTCAGCATACCTCGCAGAAATTCGATCGAAACCCCAGAGAATAGGCTCAACAACTCGATGGTCTTCCGCGAAAATACTGGAGAAATAATTAATAGCCAATCTTTGGAGCTCATCATCGTCCGAGATCCAGCTGCCATCCGATTATTTCAATTGGGAGATTCGATTGAAGCTACGTCTCTTAAGCGTGGACAAGTGGAAATAACGAGTATTCCGATCACCATCGACAATCCGAGTAAGTCTGGATTTTTGCAGCCAAAGAGTATACTCCTCCCATAGCGTTTTCTGAAGCTCGGTCCTGACATAGGATTCAGACTGCAAAGCACCATGATCCAAACTAGAGGGAGGGAATTCCTCGAAATGAGCCAGCTGCTGCAAAAGGGAAGCCTTCCTTTGCTGGATATTGCCGAACACATCATGGTTCCACCTTTTAAGCTCAACTGTCAGGTCACGAAGGTTACGACTAATCCCTCGATTATTAGACCAGTTGTCAGAAAGGACTCTCTTGAAATCAGGGTGTTCCAACCACGCCGCCAAGAAGCGAAATGGCCGATTTCGGGGAATCAGATTTGCCCCATCAGCAAAATCAATCAGGATTGGGCGGTGATCTGATCGGATACGAGGTAAGTGATTTACCTTGGCCTCCGGAAATGTGGAGACCCAGGAGCTAGACCCGAGAGCTCGATCCAATCTGATTTTCAGTGAACCTCTAAACCAAGTGAACTTAGGACCGGAGAATCCTAGATCAAACAGGTTGCAGTCGTTCACGCAATTACGGAAGGAAGCTGCCCGATTTGGATTGAAGGGGGCTCCTCCTTCCTTCTCCTCCGGAAGGAGATAGCAATTAAAATCACCAACCAAGCACCAGGGCAAGCCAACAGAATCAGACATCCCTTTGAGCTCATCCCAAAGCAGCACTCTACCGGTCGGATAAGGCTTAGCATAAATTGCAGAGATCAGAGATTTGGGGCAATCGCTCTGTTCTGCTTCAAAATGAAGAGCCTGGTCAGAGCGGCCAACTTCCATAATTGAGACATCGGTAGAATTCCAAAGGACCCAGATTCCACCCGAGAACCCAATAGCATCGACAACAAGACTAGAATCCCAGCCTATACTCCGGATAACTTCAGCTGCACGGGCTCCACTAATACGTGGTTCCACAATAATAACAATATTAGGGAGAAACTTGTGAAGGAAAAACTTGAGGGAAGGCACGAACTCACGGTGGCCTGCCCCACGATAATTCCACGATAGCACTCTGATCATTGGAAAAACGGGAGGGAAGGATGAACCAAAGAGACTCATTGGGTATCTGGAGGTCTGCCCCCCATCCCGCTTCCATCCATACTTGGCTCACTTAGGGTTAGACGAGGATCAGGCTGAGAACAGCACGAACCAGGGAGCTTGGGGCCAAATTTCTTGACTTTGGTTGCCGAAGGGGCCCTACTACTGGCTGGAGCGGAACCACTAGACAACTTTGGCTTAATCTGGGGCTTCTGACTAGTGGCCGTAGACTGAAACACCGGGTTAGCAAACATCACAGGAATCGAGACGAGTCCCTCGCCATTCTCCACCTCAACGGATTTCAATTTAGCTCCCTGTCCTTTCTTCTTAATCTGGGTGTTCGTCACATCGGAAAGAGGTTTCTGGCTCTTCACCGACGCCTTGGTTTTGCTAGGGCTTGTGCTCTTTGGCTTCCCTGAGTTAGTATCCTTGTCCAGCACCGCCTTTAGGGAGACAGCCAAAGCGGAGGTGTCGGAATTGATTCCTTGGTTCTTAGGAGCAGAGGTCACGCTAACATCCACGATTGGCTCATTGACCGCCTCAACACCAAGAGGTTCGAAATGAGATCCACGGACCCGGTTAGGCTGAGAATCCGTTCCAGACGGAACAGAAGGTTTACGATGACGTCGCTTGACCGTCATCCAACTGCCACTGTCCCCATCTGTATTCTCGGGTGGATTTGGAACAACTTCTTTCGCGGGGGGAACCACCTCGTCAGAAGAGGCAGCAGGCTTACACTCATCCTCCTCGTGATCGTACAACCCACACGCGAAGCAAATATTGTCAAGGGACTCATATTCCACCAAGAAAACCTTGTCCTCAATCATATATTTACCGAGAAGGGGACGTGAAAGATCAACCTCCACACAGACTCTAGCATAACGAGCTCTGGACCCTTCTGCTGTAGCCAAATCAAGTCTCACTGTCCTGCCAATGCAATTACCAATACGCTCGACAGCCAGTTGGTTAAAGTATTGAATTGGCAACTTCGGGAGTCTAACCCACGTCATAATCTTTTGGATAGGAGCCTCTTCATTGAAGTCTGGTGTCCAGCGTGCAACGTTATGTAGTAGTCAAAATCTTCCACGGGCCATCAAAAAGCACACGTTGATAGTCATCCTCTTCAGAGAAGCGAACCATATAGAAGTTGTTAGCAAAGTCTGACACTTGAATCCGTCCAGCTTTTGCCCAGAGGTATTCCAGCCGCCGTTTGATAACAGGGAACGTGAAGGCTTTTTCCAAGACCTTAACCACCAGAGCTTTTGACCAAGGTTTGTAGAAGCTTAAGATTTCCTCTTCAGAAAAGGAGATAACAGGGCACCTAGGGTTCAAGCTTGAATCAGTCTGCATCGAGAAGCGCGGGCCAAAGGACCGACAAGCCTCCTCATCAACAACCCAGCGATTAGCCCCGGCCGCAGAGGCATAGGAAATACCAGGTGAGCCAGCTTTGGGAGTATGTTGAGGAGGGGTCTGAGCTGAAACACGTTCAGTATCTGATTGGAAAGAAAGCGGGGTAGCAATCGACTCCCTTGCCCGTTTCCTCGGCCCAAGGACGGACTCCACAACGCCGAAAGGGAGAGGAGGAGCCTGGCCATCAACATTGTCTGGCGGACGGACCAGGTCGGCCGTTGACGGCACCGAAGAGTCAAACGCCATCGGAAGAGGCGGAGGCAACATTAGGGCTCAGTTGGGGGGTTGACTGTGCTCTATCTTTAGTTGTC
This sequence comes from Linum lewisii, assembly GCA_034768395.1. NCBI lineage: Eukaryota > Viridiplantae > Streptophyta > Magnoliopsida > Malpighiales > Linaceae > Linum > Linum lewisii. Next base: position 4,405,806 of record CM068298.1, on the reverse strand, counting down.
GGTTTAGACACACTTTTCATTTCGAGATGAGATGAGGTTTTTAAACGTAGTTTTTGCATCGGTTTTTCAAAGAGAAAATTGCATTGTCGAGTCGTGTGGTTCGCACCGTGTTGTTGCGTTCGTCGTTCATTGGGGTTTGAAGTACCGCTACACCAATGAGGTAAATCCGTTCTATCCTGGGAGGAATGATTCCGTAACCTTGGGTACCGTGAGGGGAATAACGTTCCTTAAGGAGAAACCGTGAATTCGGTTGGCTCGGATTTGTTGCGTTGTCTTTGCATTTGATTTCATGTTTATGATTTCGTTCTAACCATTGATCTTGTGTTGAAGGTATACACCGGTACTAACATAGGTATCTCTCACGAAAAATAGCGAGATAGTCATACAAATGTCCTACGTATCTAACCAAGACGACATGTTATCAGTTCCTTGCTTGAGAGATATTTAAGAGCCATTCTTACCAAAAAAATAGACAACTCCATTTGTTGAGCAAGGGACAACACTAAGAAACATCCAAAATGTAGCAAATATCTGAAATGATAGCGCTACTGCAAGACTATAAAATTCACACTTCCACCTACTGGAAATGACTTGAAAAATATCCCCTTAATATTCACCGTCATCTATCACAACTGATGACAGAACATATGCATCCTTGAAAGTTAACAATTTTGAAACAGAAGGATCGAGAATATTTAGATGAGACGTACTCGTAGCCACGAACCACATGCCCTATTTGTGCCCTTCCTCTCTCACACCATATCATGCAACCGTTCTGTTTGTTTTAGGGCATGATTTAGTTAACATATTTTTACATGAGATATTTTTGTAAAACAAGAGATGTTTGCTTAAGCTTTATTCTGCAATTTGCATGTCCTGTGTCTTACTGAAAATAATGAGTTGCAGAATCTGTTTGAAGAAGATGAAGGCAATCTAACGGATGGGCTAAGTGGAGTTTTATTTTCGTTTTTGGGCTTCTCAAGTTAAGCCCAAAATAAACAAGCCCACTTAATTTAAGGACGATAAGTCCATTTCTGAGAACTAGGGTTCAGAAGCTGAGGCAAATCAAACTCTAAAGAAACTTAATTGAAACTGAAATTAATTATAAAAAAAAAAATTAATTGAAATTAAATTTGGTGATAGTTTAGGGAATTTCTTTTACTGTTTTTGATAATCTTCTGCTATTCATATTCCAAATTTAAAATTGATACAAATTGACTCGAAACATTGAATTATCCAAATTGTGTTCAACGAATTATTTTGCAGTCTCAATTGAGAGGTCTAGATATTATAAGTTTAATTGGGTTGGATAATACTTTCTATTGGGCTTACATGATTGGCCCGGAGACCTGGTTTTTCTTTTAACTAGAACAGAAACTATATCTAGATTTCGTCAAAATGCATTAAAGAAATGACGAAAAAACGGATGGAACAATTGAAAGTGGTGGAATCAAATTTTCGAAAAGAAGTTGCTAGATTTGACATAAACCAAAAAGATTTGACTAGATTTTTGTATTTGGCCCTGTTATAAAATATAGGTTGTGAAATGTTCCCTGAAGTAAAGTATGGGGTCATATTTTATTTAGTTTGGTGTCTCTGTTTGCTCCGTTGAACGTTCAAACTGTGAGCTAGTTAGCTAAGCCTCTACTTTTTTTTTTAGTTAGGATGATGCACGATCTATGGTCCTTCATAACTGGAGTTTCCACGAGAAAAATAATAATAATAATAATTAAGCTAACGAATTGCATGTGTTGTTTGTTCCTATAATTAGGTTGACGATCATGTTCTTCACTTAATTTTATATAAAAGCTCAATCTATTCTTAATGAAGTTGTGAGATTGAATAAGCAAACAGGGTACGTACATTGTTGCACGTTACAATTTTAGTCGGCCGATCATCATATACATACATCAAATTAAATATTCGCTAATATATTATCGTAAATACTGTATTTACAGGCAGGGTCGATCACGATTCACGACGGCTTGGGATCAGATCATGGGGACTAAGGACCCTTGAACTTTTCAAAACTTAACTTCTATCCTTTTATACTAGTTTGATTATTTGTATATTTACTATTTAGGTATTTTTAACAATTCTTATCTTTTAAATAATGGTGAACACTCCGGTGCACCCGGCTAGGTGCACCCGCTTGCGTGTCGCGATCTCATCCGTCCGTTCAATCAACGGATCGCAAGCCTTTGAATTAAATAGGATTAAATTAATTAATTTTATTATTATTCTATTCCACACATGACATATTACATATAAGTACCTATTATTATACAATAGTACAAAACTAACTTATAACATTCTAAACTGATTTCAATTAAACATTCATCCATTTGACACGTTATCTTCCCCACCCCCAACTGACAACCCATTTCCCCATTGACACATCTCGCCACTGACCCATTCCCCCCCCCCCCCCAACTGACAACCACAACCTCAATCTTTCTCCCCTTCAATCCCCCACCCCACCGCCGACCCATCCTCAACTCTTTCTCTCCTCAATCTTTTTTCTTTCCACCATCTCAACACCCCCACCCCACCGACCCTTCCTCAATCCAACATTCATCTCGTTTCTTTTCCGACCACCGCCGATCGGACGAACGCCGCTCCAATCCCTTCTTTCTTCATCGATTTCGACGAACGAGTTGCATTTCGACGAACGAACGCCGCTTCAATCTTCGTTATCTCGACCCTTCTTTCTTGCATGTCGTTCCCCTGTGAGTCCTTCTGAGTTGACTCGGTCGGTGCCGTCATTCCCCTTCGTCATATACATCTGCATCGTCGTTTGAGGAGCTGAGCCTCTCGCCGGAGCTAACAAAACTCCTTTGTCAGTTTCCTTCCTAGTCTACTAATACTCTTTCCTTTCTTCCAAAAGATAAGAGAAAGAAAGAAAGAGATATCAGATATGGATCCCCCAGCTGGACAATCCATTGATCGAAACTTCCAATCTGGAGATGATGGCCAAGATCAAGCTGTCAACGAATGGTACACTACTCTTTCTCTGTATCTATCTTCTGGGTTATAACTAATTGGGATTGATTGATTGATTGATTGATTAATGGGTTTCTCTTCTGGGCAGCTGTTCTTGCTTCTATGAATGCTTTCAGGTCTGCCTTGATTTCATCTGCTGCTCAGATTGATTATTCATCTCTGTCTCTGGTTTATTTGTTAACTGAATGGATGAACATGTAAGAACAAAAGCAGCAGTCTTTACCCTCTCTGCCTCTTGTCTCTCCATTTTTATGGCTTTGTTTTTTGTTCGAAAGAAGACACATGGTTCACTAATTCCTCTTGCTAAATAGTCTCATAATCCGTCACTTTTTGTAGCTTTGAATGATTCGTTATTTGATTTATTTGCAACTTGATTCGATAAACTGTAGCTCGATTGACTCGTAAGTTGATGACATGATTAGTTGTGTACTTGTTATAGTGCGTTTGATCTTTGGTTAAGATGTTGCAGTATCGTGATGAAATTGATTGATTCAGAAGGATAATACTCATATATTAGTAGACTTATAGGACATGAAGGATCAATATTCCGCATAGCATGGTCCTCTGGTGGGTCCAAGCTGGTTTATGTATCTGATGATCGCAGGTGGGGAAGTTCTATGGTGGAGAAACTCCCTTAAACCTAACAGTAGGAAAATTATATACTTACACAGTCTCCTGATTTGTACAGTGCTCGTATCTGGCGAGTAGGTTCTGCTTTCGAGGGACATCCTTTCACGCAAGAGGAGCTGGGTGGTCCTGTTCTATATGGGCATAATGCTAGAGTTTGGGACTGCTGTACCTTTGGTTCAGTAAGTTCTGTTCCTTTGAGGTCTTGTTCACTTGTGTTTAGATAGGAATCAATCAAGATGAAGTACACAGACTTTATTTTCATCCATTCATTAGATTTAGGATAAAGATCCATAGGGTTATTATAAGTGGCTCGTACAATTGTCATAATAGCATTTGTGAATGTTTCTTAATAGGAAACTGATTATAAGTTGGTCTACCAGTTGACGCTAAGCGGGATTCACAAACTGCTCCCATTTGCTATAATTTATGCTTAGGTTTTCAAGTTGACATGGCTTTTCTTACTCTTCCTTTTATGTTTTTGCTTAAAGTTGATTGTCACAGCAGGCGAGGATTGCACTTGTCGTGTATGGGACTTGGAGGGTAAACAACTGAAGATGATCAAAGAGCACATGTAAGTTTTGCTGAAATTGCATCTCCATTTATCTCAAGTATTTACTTCTCCCGTTGTCTGTATGCTAAATCAAATTAAAGGATTTCATCATCCAATGGACATGGTATTTGATTCTATATTGGCATCATTTGTTCAATAGCTAGCAGGATAATGTTGATTTTATTATGCAGAGGCAGAGGAGTATGGAGATGCTTATATGACCCGACCTCATTAGATTTGAGTAACTTGTTAGGAGAGCTGAAAGATATGGCCGTGGATATGGGAACTGAAATAGACAAGTAAGTTTTATCCCGTCCCGGAAGATAGTAACATGATGACCCACCATTAATCTTAACGTGCTGATCGCTTGGCCGTAATTTATATGCAGGCAAACCAAGGCTCTGGATCATTACCAGGATTATGTTGACGTGCTAGATATCCGTGTGAAAGGGGCCAATCAACGCACTCGACGTTTGCTAGGGAAGTAGACTGTTACGATGTCCTCGATGGAGGGTGCTGTCTATAAGTGTTTACTCAGTACTAGCATGCTGGTAGTGGTGTTTGTTATGTATCTTTTTACTGTATCTTAGCCCCCCATCTTGAACTGATATCAGATGTTAAATTGCAGAATTATTCACGATCACAAAAATAACACTTAATTTTTTTTCAGGATGATGGTTCTTCAGAATGTCGGAGCCGGAGCCGAAGAAGATGGCCTCGCCGGAGCCTGAATCTGGACTTCGAAGGAGATGGCGGCGCTGGAACCGGAGCCGAACCTCACGTTGGAAGAAGATCAGAACCGGAGCCGAATCTCAACTCGGTTTGCTGGGTAGGAGGCCGAATCTCAACTCGGTTTGCTGGGTAGGGTTCGGGTCAGTTGAGTAATCTCAAATCGGTTTGTCTGACCTGCTTGGTTCGAGAAATCTGGAAGTTCGGTTGGGGTTCTGGTTTTGGGTGGTGACCTGATAATGACCTAATTAATAGTTACTATTACTGTTATGTATGCGGAAAAACAGTGATATTTATTAATATTGTAATATCTTATACTAATTTATTAATAGTGTAATATTCCAGAATAAGAATTTAATAAATAAAAGAGTTTGCTTTATATAATACCTGCTACCCCCAGCCGCATCCTAAAAACAAACCCCCCAGCACGTAAAGCAACAGCCCAGACGCCTTCAATCCCACAAACACAGCAGAGATCAAACCCCTGTACCTAACACAGCACTAAATCCCACCTCATACTTCACATCCTCTATTACATAATTAATCTACTCATTCTTAAGTCATGGCTTCTCGAGCAAGGTAATCGTTCTTTTTTCTAGCTAGTATAATTTTCTTCTTTTTTGTAGTTTCATTCATCATGTCAGGCGACAACGATTTTGCTAGAAAGCGTTTATTGCTATGTTAATTGACAGTAATTGTACTTGCACTGATTTATAAGTATTTTCTTGATCTTTTTTAGGTATCAATTTAAAAAATCGAAGGTAGAGAAAGATGATTCAAGTTTTTTAAAAATTGGCCATGGATCGAAGGTTAGTTCTTCATCTATCGCTGTGATTTGATTTAAATTTTTTTTATCCTTTCATATGTCGTTTTGATTTGAATTATTTTTTCATCTCTATTTGTGATGTTATTTGATTTACTCTTATCTTTTAGGGTACTAGCAAAGTAAGAAGATTGGAAGATTCATATACAGTTCGCGATGAAGAGGCTACAACAATGAAATCGAAAATTCGGAAAACAAGTGTGTCTCATACTCCAGCGGTTGACATAATTGATCTCGAAGAGGATTCAGATGTCATAGACAACAAGTGCAAAACAACTGTGCCTCATACTCCAGCGGTTGACATAATTGATCTCGAAGAGGATTCAGATGACATAGTCAACAAGTGCTTACCGGGATCAGTTGTCCAGGTATGCTAATTAAAGATGTTAAACATTTACACTTGCTCATTTAGTAGACAATAGTTAGTAATAATCCCTTTTTTTGTTTATAGTTTGAGATGAAGTTTCCAAGAGTAGAATATATGGAGCTTACTGAAACAGAACTTGAGGTTGCGTACTACATATTTGTGGATGGACTTTTATCTAATGAGGTGTTGGTACAAAATGCTCATTGTTTTTGTGACCGTGGGTCGATGTGGTCTTTACTTCCTGGAAAGTGGGTGGACAACTTTGTAAGTGTTCCATAACTAATATATTAAATAGCGGTTTAGTATTTATTTTTCAAACATTTTTTTTTAATTATTGACTAATTCATGCAGGTTATAACAAGTCTAGCATACCAGCTAAATCTTGAACAGTTACATTCAAGTAATAAATATATAACAAGGCCCGTTTGTTTTTTACCAGCAACTCTTCAGGTAATCAACAACATGAAAATAACCCGCTAAATATTGTTGTGTTGACAATTATAGTAACTGTATTTTACATTGTTGATGCAGAAACTAGTCTCATTGCTCCGTATCATCCTCAACTCGCCAAAGACTATATTGATGCCTACCTGTAAATATTCTAGTGCAAAAGTGCTCTTTCTAAATTCAATGTACAAGAAAATAGAATACTTAAGCAGACAAACCATTTTTCTGATGTGGAAGGGGGCAGGTAGCATTATTTAAGTTCATAGTAACTATAATGAAAAATTGATGACAAAGACACTGATTGTTTGTGATGAATGAAGTTGTGCGTGGGACTTGCACAAGTGAACAAGAGAAGGTAATTTACCACGTTCAAGTCCATATCAACATCAGCCATATAGGATTGTAGAGCAGCAGAATGCTTCCCAAAATAGTCTTTCTCTGAGTCGCTAAGCTTCTCTTGAATTTCTTCTGGAAGCTCAAAGAGCTCAAACCCCACTTTCCATGCCAAACTTTGTATAACCTCAGCTCGGTTGTACCTTCAAAATCATCCAATAATAATAATGATAAAATGAACTAAAGAACCTATATTATCAGGACCATGCGTCACCCCTAATGAAAACAACCAAAAGGAAAACGATGCTCACACATAGGCCATTAAGCAGTGTTTGTTACGAGTCAAAGAAAGGTGGTGAACAAGAGCTCCATAGTGATCCTCATTTCTGGTTTCCGTGACATCCACATTTTCTTCCTGCATTTTCCTGCCATTCAATCCAATCAGGTGAATATAGTGGGGAAAATTCCTCACAAGTTATAGAGTTGAATCAATGCAGGGACTCTTCACCTAATCAAAGCTTGAAGCTCTATGTAATGTTGGGTGCATTGATCGATGACTTGGTTGAACAAATCTTCCTGACAATATGTTTTCCCCAGTAAATTACCAAATCTCTTAAAATTTAACAATTCAATTCACTCAAATGATAAAACAAATGGTGAGTCTATGACTAATAACAGCAGTGCAGAAACGAATCTTACATTGAATTGCTGAAGACGACCTTTCTCGCACTTGGACAACTCCTTCACCAACTCATAAGCCTTTCTAGCATACATTTTTCTACAGAGGAAGAAACATCTTATTTCCAAATAAGACAATAAACAAAGAAGACACAAGATTGCTTGAAAGTTACAGAGACATTTCATCATACAGGTGGTGGCTGGTGGCATTGTTATAATTATACGAGGATGGAACTTCATGTTAGAATTGGGTTTGCATACTCGGGTGTTCATTTGCAAATTGGGGGATGCTGGTAAATGAGGATAGTTTCAAGAACAGCAGAAAATTGGTTACTGGGAGTTACTACGCCATAAGGTGGATGAAACAGCAAAAATCAACGACCAACAGGCATCAATGTCAGAATTCACAATTAGGAGCTCGGACCAATGAACGATAAAATAAAACAAACAATAAAGAAAGAAAATTAAATGAACCTCAGCCTTGAGGGACTTTAGACTTGGAGAACTTGTATATCTTCTGAACCAGCAGACAGACTTGTGAAAGCTGGTTGCAAGGTCATAGAACTTATTCACCTGCAAAACCAAGTGATAAACAAATGGAAAATTACACAATGAAGAAGCTCGCTAATTACACAATGCTCAAGATGACAATTAGGCACATGAACAAGAACCCTTTTACCAGATAACAGGCAGAGAAGTAGAAGATGGCACCTGACGTGAAACTCCCAGTGAAAGAACGCAGTTCGGGTATGGAGTTTATGGGTGGACTAGGTTAGGGTTTTCAAGCATGTCTTCACTACAATTGTTCAGAGAGGTGGAATGGTTGAGGACTCTTGGAACCTGGAATTGACCGAAGAAAATAAGGAGAAATGATGGGGAGGAAGTGTTGCAACGATGGAGGAAGGAGATGGGAGATGCCACAACCCACATTTCGTCCAGCAATGAAGAAGAAGAGCAATAACGAAGAGAGTGAGAGTTTGAAACAAATTGGGAATTTATGTTAGGGTTTCTTATTTGGTGTTTTGATTTTCAATTTGGGGTGATAGTTTGGCGGAAATAAAAGAATTTTGATTTCATTTTTAGCTTTCCCACCAAATAATCATTCATTTTCATTTTCATGGAAAAAGAAACAAACCATCAGAACTAAGTTTAAGCCCAATTAATAGTTCAATCTCAGCCCCACCCATAGTTGTGGCCCAACCGGTGAATAGTTAAAAAAATTCATATAGAATCAGTCGGTGCAACAAGAAATCGAAATCTAGAGTAATATAAAAGCAAGTGTAAACACATAACAGTCTTATTAATTGCTTCATGACTTTCTTCAACTATGTTTTGGTGTTGGACCCTGCTTTATTTTGAGAACGAGTGACTATGCGAGCCGGCAACGTTTCCTGTAATAATAATTTCTCAAGTTAACATATATTAAAAGGCAAAAAATATTGTTGAAAACTTGCTAAAATGAAATATGGTTACCTCTTCTCTCTTCTGGTTTGAAGTGTCATCATTTGGTTCTTCGAATAGCATGCCATCTTCACTGCCATCACTTGAATTTATTTCTTGAGAATCATCATCGTCAGTAGTATCACTCGCTTTTGCCTTTTTCTTCCCCTTTGTACTAGATTTCTGTAAGAACAAAAAATTTAAGTTAGATTTCAATGCCCATATGTAATTAAAATTTCTAAACAACAAATTAAGTGAATATTTACCTCTTGGTTCGCTTTCGATGGACCACCTTTTTCATCCTTTTTTGGACACTTGTCTCTTCTATGACCAATTTCTTTACAATTGCTACATTTTCTCTTGCTGTTAATCGTCTTGCCTTTTACGTTACCACAACCTTTATACCTAACTGCAACCGGATCTTTGACATTTTTATATTCATCAGCCACCATGACATTGGGTCTCTCGGCAGAATTTGAGTCAAACTTTTCTAATTCTTCACATAGTGTTGTCATATTTGTTGTGGCATGCTTGCAAGCGGGATCAGATTTCGAACCTAATTCACAATATCTCAATGTAGAATATTGTAATAAACCATACCTGTAGGAAACTAGTTGAGTCTCGTCCATATTTTTCTCTTCATGAATGCGTTCCAAGGATTTTGGATTCTTTGACCACCTCATATCTACAAAGGATGATGGAAGTTCCCCTCTATGTTCTTCCTTCAAAATGTAAAGCATATGAGAGCACGGTATCCTCGTATGCTCAAATTTCGAACAACTACATTTCACTGATAAGTTGGAGACATCGAACTTAGCTTCCCAAGTTTTGTTGGTGTTGTTCAATGTGGAAAGCTTGTATGTATGTAACTGTTCAGATGACTCAAAACTTGACGTTATAACTCCAATTGACTTCCCGAGTTCGTCTCTGAACTCATAAAACACCGTCCTGGTAAATGCACGTGCTCCACTCAACTCTATACTCTTTAATCCATCATATTTGATCTCGGGCAAACCGTAGTTGCTTTCAAAATCCATTTTCACCTCCTTTTCCCTCAAATCCCTCATCCATCGGGTAAAATGAGTGAAAAACCCAAAAAGATTGTAGCGGTTGTTCAGATACCTACCTAGTTGAGAATTTATTCTTTCGCATCTAGACGTCGTTGTTATCCTTGCGAGGAAGGTACTCCGTAGGTAAGTGTGAGCCCATGCGTCGCGTCTATCATATAAGTGTTCTCGTATCCACTTATCGTCTTGCAATCCACAATTTTCAACAAATGCTTGCCATTGATGCTCGAACTCTACTTCTTCATAATCAGCGTACACAAAAGTCAACCACTCCTTTGTGAATTTCGGATTTTTCTTGATACGACTAATAACGTTGTTATTCAAATGCCACGAACACAATCGATGTCTCGCATCCGAAAATACCTTCTTGATGGCACTCAACATTGATCGGTCTCCATCTGTCACAACGACACTAGGTTTTTTATTGCCCATAGCGGTTGACAGTGTTTCCAAAACCCATACGTAGTTCGGCTCACTCTCATTTGCCAAAAGAGCACTTGCGAATATGCAACTTGCTTTGTGGTGATTTATTCCTGCATACACTTTAACATGAGTACACAATACCTAGTGTATACAATAAGAATTAGTTAATGAATTAATCTAAATACTATACTAGGAGCCAAACATAAATCTGAACCAAAACCAAAACCCATACAGACACATACCCAAACTAAAACCCATACCCAAACCGAAAATCTACCCAGACTGAAACCCAGACCAAACCGAACCCAAACACAAACAGAAAACCAAACCAGACCCAAACCAAAAATCTACCCAGACCTAGACCGAACCCAAACCCAAACAGAAAACCAAACCGAAAATCTACCCAGACTGAAACCCAGACCTTGACCCAGGCCAAACCGAAAATCTACCCAGACTGAAACCCAGACCTAGACCCAGACCAAACCGAACCCAAACCCAAACAGAAAACCAAACCAGACTCAAACCGAAAATCTACCCAGACTGAAACCCAGACCTAGACCGAACCCAAACCCAAACAGAAAACCAAACCAGACCCAAACCGAAAATCTACCCAGACTGAAACCCAGACCTAGACCGAACCCAAACCCAAACAGAAAACCAAACCAAACCCAAACCGAAAATCTACCCAGACTGAAACCCAGACCTAGACCGAACCCAAACCCAAACAGAAAACCAAACCAGACCCAAACCGAAAAATCTACCCAAACTGAAACCCAGACCTTGACCCAGGCCAAACCGAAACCAGACCATAACCAAACCCAAACAGAAACCCAAACCGACCATCCTCACTCTTTCTGTCCCCAAGCTTCGTTTCTTTCCCCGATCTCAACCCCCCACCCCACCGACCCATCCTCAATCCAACATCGTCGCTTGTAAGTCGAAATCGATGAACGCCGCTTTCTCTCCTCACTCTTCGTTTCTTTCCCCGACCACCGCCGATCGCGATTTCGACGAACGCCGCTCCAATCCCTTTCCCTGAAGATTTTGCCTGTGCTGTCGGTCGATCTTCTGGAGGACGGCCGCACTTTGGCTGACTACAACATCCAGAAGGAGTCGACGCTTCATCTCGTGCTCCGCCTCCGCGGTGGCGCGAAGAAGAGGAAGAAGAAGGTGTTCACCAAGCCGAAGAAGATCAAGCACAAGAAGAAGAAGGTGAAGCTCGCGGTTCTCCAGTTCTACAAGGTGGAGGATTCCGGTGAGGTTCAGAGGCTGAGGAAGGAGTGCCTTAATGCGGAGTGCGGAGCTGGTACGTTCATGGCTAATCATTTTGACAGGCACTACTGTGGCAAGTGTGGGATGACCTATGTCTACAACAAGGCCGGTTCTGATTAGGGTTTGTGAGTCTGTTTGTGGCTTTTGAGAGTATTTTGGATTGAGAAATGTTGAATTTTGAGTATCTGGTTTAGTTTTTGAACATCGGATTGGTTATAGGTTTATGTTAACTGCTGCATTTTGGATCATTTAGATATGTTAAACATCACATTGCTTTGTGAATCTGTGCTTAATTGCTTGTTGTCTGCAAATGATACTGTTATTCAATAATCTTTTAGGATTGGTACACCTACAATTGATCTTGAAGGGTATCTGAACAGATTGAAATGTTTTACTCACTGTTGCTTTGTTAAGTGTGTAGTGTTTTAACTGTTCGTTGCTTAAGTTTGTATTTACACTTGTCCTTATTGATGCCTGGTCTCTAGTTCTTGAGCTATGGTCTATTAGGAGATCATGATAAAGTTCATAGGATCAAATGGGGTCTTTCATCACTATGGAGAGTCTTTTGAAGCTTGTTGCATTAGGGTACCTTGTTGATTCAATGGTACATATATGATTGCTCTTGCAAATTCAGTACTATCTAGTTCTTGAGATATGGGATAGTATGAGATCATGATAAAGCTTATAGGATCGAACGGGAACTGTAATGATTGCAGAGAGCCTTTGGAAGCTTCTTGCGTTATGGTTCCTTATTGATTCAATGGCTTTTTCCTGTGTACATATCTAATTTCCCTCGCAGATTCAGTCTTGGTAGTCGTTGCTCTGTAAGTGTTGTTCGCTGGTAGACAGTAATCTACTTACGTGCCTTAATTTCGTGTCATTATCTTACAGTTCTGCAACCAGTTTGCAGCCCAAATGTATTCCTTCGTTGCTGTATCATCGCGTGCATGTTTTGTTTCGTATAGCGGCTATTTGTGTCTTGTAAATGTCCTGTTTTGGAGCATTGAGTGAAGAATATCAGTAGGCAGATTAGACTCGAACTTGAAACGATATCTGTGAAATCAGTTTTCTGGGTTTGAATGTCCTTGTTGCAGGCTATGTGTTCGAGTGATTACCACGTCCTTTAGGCTTACTAAGGTATTACAATTTAAGTCAATAACATGTAAGATTTCCAACCTATAACCAGACTATTCTATAACTTCACGTCGTCCTCCAGCTGTTCTACATGTTACTTAACCAGACTGTTCTTCTTCAAGTAGCAAGTTTCTTATATTAGAGGTGTTTTCTTTTATTTTTTTTCTTAAGAATGGCAACCCCTCTAGTTCTTGTGGATTATTATCTCTAATTCTTACATTCTTTCTTTACTTTAGGTATGTAAAAAGCACACACCTAATGATGTGTTTGGAGTTGAGCGCCCATATAAGGTTTGTTTATTGACCTAAGAGACTCAATCAGTTTATTTCAGTGGTTGTACCAGGAACTGAAATAAATAAGGAGAAGAGCAGGCAGTTCCCTTGTGGGAAGAATGGTAATTACTAACTCATCGAACTTCTTGACTTGTGTGGGTTTCTTATACTAGGTTAACTTAGGACCCGAAACTAGAGATTGTTGTGTTGGTTAACTAGAACACTTAACTAATTGTTCTAAGCATACTTTGAACTTTTATCAGGTTTTACCTTGTTAATGTAATTGGTTATTTAATGTAACTAGAACACTTAACTAGTTGTTCTAGGCTTAATATCTTGTTTATGCATTGATTTCATACTCTTCATGTGGAAAATAAAGTAAAACATTGCTTCTGAAAATTGTGTGGTGGCTCTTTCTGTATTGTAGCTGCATCTCCTATGGACGGAACAGTGGGAGGGTCTCTATGCATTCAACAGAAGACAATGAAGGGACAAATTGTTGAACAGTGTCAGAGGTTAATGTGGAAGAGACCACAAATGATGCATCGTCAGCTTCTCCTCACTACAGTTTCAGTTGGGGTATGGTTTGGTTTCGGTTTGGGTCTGGTTTAGTTTCGGTTTGGGTCTGGGTCTGGGTTAGGTTTGGTTTGGGTCTGGTTTAGTTTCGGTTTGGGTTCTGTTTGGGTTTGGTTATGGTCTGGTTTCGGTTTGGCCTGGGTCAAGGTCTGGGTTTCAGTTTGGGTAGATTTTCGGTTTGGGTCTGGTTTGGTTTTCTGTTTGGGTTTGGGTTCGGTCTAGGTCTGGGTTTCAGTCTGGGTAGATTTTCGGTTTGGGTTTGGTTTGGTTTTCTGTTTGGGTTTGGTTCGGTCTAGGTCTGGGTTTCAGTCTGGGTAGATTTTCGGTTTGGGTCTGGTTTGGTTTTCTGTTTGGGTTTGGGTTCGGTCTAGGTCTGGGTTTCAGTCTGGGTAGATTTTCGGTTTGAGTCTGGTTTGGTTTTCTGTTTGGGTTTGGGTTCGGTTTGGTCTGGGTCTAGGTCTGGGTTTTCAGTCTGGGTAGATTTTCGGTTTGGCCTGGGTCAAGGTCTGGGTTTCAGTCTGGTAGATTTTGGTTTGGGTCTGGTTTGGTTTTCTGTTTGGATTGGGTTCGGTCTAGGTCTGGGTAGATTTTCGGTTTGGGTCTGGTTTGGTTTTCTGTTTGTGTTTGGGTTCGGTTTGGTCTGGGTTTCAGTCTGGGTAGATTTTCGGTTTGGGTATGGGTTTTAGTTTGGGTATGTGTCTGTATGGGTTTTGGTTTTGGTTCAGATTTATGTTTGGCTCCTAGTATAGTATTTAGATTAATTCATTAACTAATTCTTATTGTATACACTAGGTATTGTGTACTCATGTTAAAGTGTATGCAGGAATAAATCACCACAAAGCAAGTTGCATATTCGCAAGTGCTCTTTTGGCAAATGAGAGTGAGCCGAACTACGTATGGGTTTTGGAAACACTGTCAACCGCTATGGGCAATAAAAAACCTAGTGTCGTTGTGACAGATGGAGACCGATCAATGTTGAGTGCCATCAAGAAGGTATTTTCGGATGCGAGACATCGATTGTGTTCGTGGCATTTGAATAACAACGTTATTAGTCGTATCAAGAAAAATCCGAAATTCACAAAGGAGTGGTTGACTTTTGTGTACGCTGATTATGAAGAAGTAGAGTTCGAGCATCAATGGCAAGCATTTGTTGAAAATTGTGGATTGCAAGACGATAAGTGGATACGAGAACACTTATATGATAGACGCGACGCATGGGCTCACACTTACCTACGGAGTACCTTCCTCGCAAGGATAACAACGACGTCTAGATGCGAAGGAATAAATTCTCAACTAGGTAGGTATCTGAACAACCGCTACAATCTTTTTGGGTTTTTCACTCATTTTACCCGATGGATGAGGGATTTGAGGGAAAAGGAGGTGAAAATGGATTTTGAAAGCAACTACGGTTTGCCCGAGATCAAATATGATGGATTAAAGAGTATAGAGTTGAGTGGAGCACGTGCATTTACCAGGACGGTGTTTTATGAGTTCAGAGACGAACTCGGGAAGTCAATTGGAGTTATAACGTCAAGTTTTGAGTCATCTGAACAGTTACATACATACAAGCTTTCCACATTGAACAACACCAACAAAACTTGGGAAGCTAAGTTCGATGTCTCCAACTTATCAGTGAAATGTAGTTGTTCGAAATTTGAGCATACGAGGATACCGTGCTCTCATATGCTTTACATTTTGAAGGAAGAACATAGAGGGGAACTTCCATCATCCTTTGTAGATATGAGGTGGTCAAAGAATCCAAAATCCTTGGAACGCATTCATGAAGAGAAAAATATGGACGAGACTCAACTAGTTTCCTACAGGTATGGTTTATTACAATATTCTACATTGAGATATTGTGAATTAGGTTCGAAATCTGATCCCGCTTGCAAGCATGCCACAACAAATATGACAACACTATGTGAAGAATTAGAAAAGTTTGACTCAAATTCTGCCGAGAGACCCAATGTCATGGTGGCTGATGAATATAAAAATGTCAAAGATCCGGCTGCAGTTAGGTATAAAGGTTGTGGTAACGTAAAAGGCAAGATGATTAACAGCAAGAGAAAATGTAGCAATTGTAAAGAAATTGGTCATAGAAGAGACAAGTGTCCAAAAAAGGATGAAAAATGTGGTCCATCGAAAGCGAACCAAGAGGTAAATATTCACTTAATTTGTTGTTTAGAAATTTTAATTACATATGTGCATTGAAATCTAACTTAAATTTTTTGTTCTTACAGAAATCTAGTACAAAGGGGAAGAAAAAGGCAAAAGCGAGTGATACTACTGACGATGATGATTCTCAAGAAATAAATTCAAGTGATGGCAGTGAAGATGGCATGCTATTCGAAGAACCAAATGATGACACTTCAAACCAGAAGAGAGAAGAGGTAACCATATTTCATTTTAGCAAGTTTTCAACAATATTTTTTGCCTTTTAATATATGTTAACTTGAGAAATTATTATTACAGGAAACGTTGCCGGCTCGCATAGTCACTCGTTCTCAAAATAAAGCAGGGTCCAACACCAAAACATAGTTGAAGAAAGTCATGAAGCAATTAATAAGACTGTTATGTGTTTACACTTGCTTTTATATTACTCTAGATTTCGATTTCTTGTTGCACCGACTGATTCTATATGAATTTTTTTAACTATTCACCGATTGGGCCACAACTATGGGTGGGGCTGAGATTGAACTATTAATTGGGCTTAAACTTAGTTCTGTTGGTTTGTTTCTTTTTCCATGAAAATGAAAATGAATGATTATTTGGTGGGAAAGCTAAAAATGAAATCAAAATTCTTTTATTTCCGCCAAACTATCACCCCAAATTGAAAATCAAAACACCAAATAAGAAACCCTAACATAAATTCCCAATTTGTTTCAAACTCTCACTCTCTTCGTTATTGCTCTTCTTCTTCATTGCTGGACGAAATGTGGGTTGTGGCATCTCCCATCTCCTTCCTCCATCATTGCAACACTTCCTCCCCATCATTTCTCCTTATTTTCTTCGGTCAATTCCAGGTTCCAAGAGTCCTCAACCATTCCACCTCTCTGAACAATTGTAGTGAAGACATGCTTGAAAACCCTAACCTAGTCCACCCATAAACTCCATACCCGAACTGCGTTCTTTCACTGGGAGTTTCACGTCAGGTGCCATCTTCTACTTCTCTGCCTGTTATCTGGTAAAAGGGTTCTTGTTCATGTGCCTAATTGTCATCTTGAGCACTGTGTAATTAGCGAGCTTCTTCATTGTGTAATTTTCCATTTGTTTATCACTTGGTTTTGCAGGTGAATAAGTTCTATGACCTTGCAACCAGCTTTCACAAGTCTGTCTGCTGGTTCAGAAGATATACAAGTTCTCCAAGTCTAAAGTCCCTCAAGGCTGAGGTTCATTTAATTTTCTTTCTTTATTGTTTGTTTTATTTTATCGTTCATTGGTCCGAGCTCCTAATTGTGAATTCTGACATTGATGCCTGTTGGTCGTTGATTTTTGCTGTTTCATCCACCTTATGGCGTAGTAACTCCCAGTAACCAATTTTCTGCTGTTCTTGAAACTATCCTCATTTACCAGCATCCCCCAATTTGCAAATGAACACCCGAGTATGCAAACCCAATTCTAACATGAAGTTCCATCCTCGTATAATTATAACAATGCCACCAGCCACCACCTGTATGATGAAATGTCTCTGTAACTTTCAAGCAATCTTGTGTCTTCTTTGTTTATTGTCTTATTTGGAAATAAGATGTTTCTTCCTCTGTAGAAAAATGTATGCTAGAAAGGCTTATGAGTTGGTGAAGGAGTTGTCCAAGTGCGAGAAAGGTCGTCTTCAGCAATTCAATGTAAGATTCGTTTCTGCACTGCTGTTATTAGTCATAGACTCACCATTTGTTTTATCATTTGAGTGAATTGAATTGTTAAATTTTAAGAGATTTGGTAATTTACTGGGAAAACATATTGTCAGGAAGATTTGTTCAACCAAGTCATCGATCAATGCACCCAACATTACATAGAGCTTCAAGCTTTGATTAGGTGAAGAGTCCCTGCATTGATTCAACTCTATAACTTGTGAGGAATTTTCCCCACTATATTCACCTGATTGGATTGAATGGCAGGAAAATGCAGGAAGAAAATGTGGATGTCACGGAAACCAGAAATGAGGATCACTATGGAGCTCTTGTTCACCACCTTTCTTTGACTCGTAACAAACACTGCTTAATGGCCTATGTGTGAGCATCGTTTTCCTTTTGGTTGTTTTCATTAGGGGTGACGCATGGTCCTGATAATATAGGTTCTTTAGTTCAGTTTTATCATTATTATTATTGGATGATTTTGAAGGTACAACCGAGCTGAGGTTATACAAAGTTTGGCATGGAAAGTGGGGTTTGAGCTCTTTGAGCTTCCAGAAGAAATTCAAGAGAAGCTTAGCGACTCAGAGAAAGACTATTTTGGGAAGCATTCTGCTGCTCTACAATCCTATATGGCTGATGTTGATATGGACTTGAACGTGGTAAATTACCTTCTCTTGTTCACTTGTGCAAGTCCCACGCACAACTTCATTCATCACAAACAATCAGTGTCTTTGTCATCAATTTTTCATTATAGTTACTATGAACTTAAATAATGCTACCTGCCCCCTTCCACATCAGAAAAATGGTTTGTCTGCTTAAGTATTCTATTTTCTTGTACATTGAATTTAGAAAGAGCACTTTTGCACTAGAATATTTACAGGTAGGCATCAATATAGTCTTTGGCGAGTTGAGGATGATACGGAGCAATGAGACTAGTTTCTGCATCAACAATGTAAAATACAGTTACTATAATTGTCAACACAACAATATTTAGCGGGTTATTCTCATGTTGTTGATTACCTGAAGAGTTGCTGGTAAAAAAACAAACGGGCCTTGTTATATATTTATTACTTGAATGTAACTGTTCAAGATTTAGCTGGTATGCTAGACTTGTTATAACCTGCATGAATTAGTCAATAATTAAAAAAAAATGTTTGAAAAATAAATACTAAACCGCTATTTAATATATTAGTTATGGAACACTTACAAAGTTGTCCACCCACTTTCCAGGAAGTAAAGACCACATCGACCCACGGTCACAAAAATAATGAGCATTTTGTACCAACACCTCATTAGATAAAAGTCCATCCACAAATATGTAGTACGCAACCTCAAGTTCTGTTTCAGTAAGCTCCATATATTCTACTCTTGGAAACTTCATCTCAAACTATAAACAAAAAAAAGGATTATTACTAACTATTGTCTACTAAATGAGCAAGTGTAAATGTTTAACATCTTTAATTAGCATACCTGGACAACTGATCCCGGTAAGCACTTGTTGACTATGTCATCTGAATCCTCTTCGAGATCAATTATGTCAACCGCTGGAGTATGAGGCACAGTTGTTTTGCACTTGTTGTCTATGACATCTGAATCCTCTTCGAGATCAATTATGTCAACCGCTGGAGTATGAGACACACTTGTTTTCCGAATTTTCGATTTCATTGTTGTAGCCTTTTCATCGCGAACTGTATATGAATCTTCCAATCTTCTTACTTTGCTAGTACCCTAAAAGATAAGAGTAAATCAAATAACATCACAAATAGAGATGAAAAAATAATTCAAATCAAAACGACATATGAAAGGATAAAAAAAATTTAAATCAAATCACAGCGATAGATGAAGAAATAACCTTCGATCCATGGCCAATTTTTAAAAAACTTGAATCATCTTTCTCTACCTTCGATTTTTTAAATTGATACCTAAAAACAGATCAAGAAAATACTTATAAATCAGTGCAAGTACAATTACTGTCAATTAACATAGCAATAAACGCTTTCTAGCAAAATCGTTGTCGCCTGACATGATGAATGAAACTACAAAAAAGAAGAAAATTATACTAACTAGAAAAAAGAACGATTACCTTGCTCGAGAAGCCATGACTTAAGAATGAGTAGATTAATTATGTAATAGAGGATGTGAAGTATGAGGTGGGATTTAGTGTTGTGTTAGGTACAGGGGTTTGATCTCTGCTGTGTTTGTGGGATTGAAGGCGTCTGGGCTGTTGCTTTACGTGCTGGGGGGTTTGTTTTTAGGATGCGGCTGGGGGTAGCAGGTATTATATAAAGCAAACTCTTTTATTTATTAAATTCTTATTCTGGAATATTACACTATTAATAAATTAGTATAAGATATTACAATATTAATAAATATCACTTTTTTCCGCATACATAACAGTAATAGTAACTATTAATTAGGTCATTATCAGGTCACCACCCAAAACCAGAACCCCAACCGAACTTCCAGATTTCTCGAACCAAGCAGGTCAGACAAACCGATTTGAGATTACTCAACTGACCCGAACCCTACCCAGCAAACCGAGTTGAGATTCGGCCTCCTACCCAGCAAACCGAGTTGAGATTCGGCTCCGGTTCTGATCTTCTTCCAACGTGAGGTTCGGCTCCGGTTCCAGCCCGCCATCTCCTTCGAAGTCCAGATTCAGGCTCCGGCGAGGCCATCTTCTTCAGCTCCGGCTCCGACATTCTGAAGAACCATCATCCTGAAAAAAATTAAGTGTTATTTTTGTGATCGTGAATAATTCTGCAATTTAACATCTGATATCAGTTCAAGATGGGGGGCTAAGATACAGTAAAAAGATACATAACAAACACCACTACCAGCATGCTAGTACTGAGTAAACACTTATAGACAGCACCCTCCATCGAGGACATCGTAACAGTCTACTTCCCTAGCAAACGTCGAGTGCGTTGATTGGCCCCTTTCACACGGATATCTAGCACGTCAACATAATCCTGGTAATGATCCAGAGCCTTGGTTTGCCTGCATATAAATTACGGCCAAGCGATCAGCACGTTAAGATTAATGGTGGGTCATCATGTTACTATCTTCCGGGACGGGATAAAACTTACTTGTCTATTTCAGTTCCCATATCCACGGCCATATCTTTCAGCTCTCCTAACAAGTTACTCAAATCTAATGAGGTCGGGTCATATAAGCATCTCCATACTCCTCTGCCTCTGCATAATAAAATCAACATTATCCTGCTAGCTATTGAACAAATGATGCCAATATAGAATCAAATACCATGTCCATTGGATGATGAAATCCTTTAATTTGATTTAGCATACAGACAACGGGAGAAGTAAATACTTGAGATAAATGGAGATGCAATTTCAGCAAAACTTACATGTGCTCTTTGATCATCTTCAGTTGTTTACCCTCCAAGTCCCATACACGACAAGTGCAATCCTCGCCTGCTGTGACAATCAACTTTAAGCAAAAACATAAAAGGAAGAGTAAGAAAAGCCATGTCAACTTGAAAACCTAAGCATAAATTATAGCAAATGGGAGCAGTTTGTGAATCCCGCTTAGCGTCAACTGGTAGACCAACTTATAATCAGTTTCCTATTAAGAAACATTCACAAATGCTATTATGACAATTGTACGAGCCACTTATAATAACCCTATGGATCTTTATCCTAAATCTAATGAATGGATGAAAATAAAGTCTGTGTACTTCATCTTGATTGATTCCTATCTAAACACAAGTGAACAAGACCTCAAAGGAACAGAACTTACTGAACCAAAGGTACAGCAGTCCCAAACTCTAGCATTATGCCCATATAGAACAGGACCACCCAGCTCCTCTTGCGTGAAAGGATGTCCCTCGAAAGCAGAACCTACTCGCCAGATACGAGCACTGTACAAATCAGGAGACTGTGTAAGTATATAATTTTCCTACTGTTAGGTTTAAGGGAGTTTCTCCACCATAGAACTTCCCCACCTGCGATCATCAGATACATAAACCAGCTTGGACCCACCAGAGGACCATGCTATGCGGAATATTGATCCTTCATGTCCTATAAGTCTACTAATATATGAGTATTATCCTTCTGAATCAATCAATTTCATCACGATACTGCAACATCTTAACCAAAGATCAAACGCACTATAACAAGTACACAACTAATCATGTCATCAACTTACGAGTCAATCGAGCTACAGTTTATCGAATCAAGTTGCAAATAAATCAAATAACGAATCATTCAAAGCTACAAAAAGTGACGGATTATGAGACTATTTAGCAAGAGGAATTAGTGAACCATGTGTCTTCTTTCGAACAAAAAACAAAGCCATAAAAATGGAGAGACAAGAGGCAGAGAGGGTAAAGACTGCTGCTTTTGTTCTTACATGTTCATCCATTCAGTTAACAAATAAACCAGAGACAGAGATGAATAATCAATCTGAGCAGCAGATGAAATCAAGGCAGACCTGAAAGCATTCATAGAAGCAAGAACAGCTGCCCAGAAGAGAAACCCATTAATCAATCAATCAATCAATCAATCCCAATTAGTTATAACCCAGAAGATAGATACAGAGAAAGAGTAGTGTACCATTCGTTGACAGCTTGATCTTGGCCATCATCTCCAGATTGGAAGTTTCGATCAATGGATTGTCCAGCTGGGGGATCCATATCTGATATCTCTTTCTTTCTTTCTCTTATCTTTTGGAAGAAAGGAAAGAGTATTAGTAGACTAGGAAGGAAACTGACAAAGGAGTTTTGTTAGCTCCGGCGAGAGGCTCAGCTCCTCAAACGACGATGCAGATGTATATGACGAAGGGGAATGACGGCACCGACCGAGTCAACTCAGAAGACTCACAGGGGAACGACATGCAAGAAAGAAGGGTCGAGATAACGAAGATTGAAGCGGCGTTCGTTCGTCGAAATGCAACTCGTTCGTCGAAATCGATGAAGAAAGAAGGGATTGGAGCGGCGTTCGTCCGATCGGCGGTGGTCGGAAAAGAAACGAGATGAATGTTGGATTGAGGAAGGGTCGGTGGGGTGGGGGTGTTGAGATGGTGGAAAGAAAAAAGATTGAGGAGAGAAAGAGTTGAGGATGGGTCGGCGGTGGGGTGGGGGATTGAAGAGAGAAAGATTGAGGTATGTGGTTGTCAGTTGGGGGGGGGGGGGGGAATGGGTCAGTGGCGAGATGTGTCAATGGGGAAATGGGTTGTCAGTTGGGGGTGGGGAAGATAACGTGTCAAATGGATGAATGTTTAATTGAAATCAGTTTAGAATGTTATAAGTTAGTTTTGTACTATTGTATAATAATAGGTACTTATATGTAATATGTCATGTGTGGAATAGAATAATAATAAAATTAATTAATTTAATCCTATTTAATTCAAAGGCTTGCGATCCGTTGATTGAACGGACGGATGAGATCGCGACACGCAAGCGGGTGCACTTAGTGCACCCACCTAGCCGGGTGCACCGGAGTGTTTTCCTTTAAATAATATATAACATCATCATAATCACGACCTTAAACCACCATTCGACAAAGCTATGCATGTAGTAGTGTAGCTTCCAATCACCATCTAACAAAACTTCGGCGATGTCCACTATAACAAATTATAGAATCACATAATCGATCTTAAAATATACTAAGGGGCGTTTGTTATAAGGAACATTAATTTTGTTATATTTTTTACAAATCCTTGTATTCTGAGATATCCTTATTTATTTGTTGTTTGATGAAGTTGAGTTTGTGTATTTTAAACAGACAGAGAGTAAGACTTCAAACCCTTCCCGAAAATGCTCCTCTTCCTATATATCTGATAATTTTTTTTTTATATATAGTATCGATAATTATTTATGTTCCATACACGTTAGAAAAATTATTTAAAATATTGTTTAAAATTTTTTGGACATGTTCATTTAGCAAAATTTGGAACTCTTGTAGCCCTTTACAATGGAAGTGCCTTGACGCAAACCCTTGCCCAAATCTAGGATGCCTACGTAGTTTCTCGTTGAAAATGAGATTTAATTTGAACTTTATATACGTATATAGAGAAAAAGAGTTGTTCATTTTAGACTTGGATGACTCCAATCAAGTCAAGTTAAAAATTTGTTTTCATATTAAACTCAGTCCAATTGGGTTGATTGGGAGGTGAGTGTGACACCAATCCCTACCAATTACAACTTGTTTTCAAGAAAAAACCAACGAGGTTTGATTACAAAAATATATATGGTTACGGTATAAGAGATGGTGAGATAGTCGTATATTTATTAAAAATATTCAATTAAATCATTGATAAGTGTATCGTATCTTACTTTGGAAACATCTAATGTGTCATTTTTGCTACAGAATAGGCGTCATTGATTGCATACCGAAGAGATTGAGCCTCGAGGAAGGAGACTCATCAAAGCAATAGCAGATATGTTAGAGATGACCAAACCTCATGCATGACTGAGAAATTTATGATTTTCAACTTCAAAGATGGTTAGAGTGTCATCCAAAAGTTCTAAATAAAGTTTAGCAATGTTTTTTATTTTTTTTTTTTGTCTAAAATGAATTATTCTAAAAGTGTCTTTTAGATGCAAATACGTTGTGCCTCTGTAGCTATATTTTGTTGTAGTGTTAGAGAGCAAACTTTACTTACCTCTTCCAGTAAAGTTTCGCTTTCGAATCTCTGGGTCTAGTTACATGAACCAGGTGGTTGATCGCGTACTTACTAAATGAGATTCAACATTAGGCAACCAATCAACACCACCTAACTGTTCAGACAAATTCACCGACCCATAACCCAAGTCCATCTCCCGAGCTCATAACTAACAAATTTTCAAGATCCATAGTTGTGGAAGTTCTTCACCACCATCAATATGGTTTGAAATGGGAGTTTTTGGGTTACTAATTTTAGCAATCAATAATTAGCAGGATGATTAAATTAATTAATGAAGAAGATTAGAAAGATGGGGTGGGGTGTGTATATAGTCCAAAGTCAAATGCAGAATATTGGAAAAAAAATTAATTTGGTGACGATTGATTTATCTTCTTTTTTTTTTTTGTCAAAAAACTGATTTATCATTTCTCTAAAATGAGCAAAGAGTGGATGAGTCAGTCAGGAAGACGCAGTTAGGAGGTGGGGTCCACTTGGGCAATCGTCGTTATTTGTGTCTGACAAATATTACCATTGCTTTTCTCTCACCGGTTGGGAGTTGGGACTGTGTTTCCTTTCCCCTTTCTCACTACCTCGCGCGTGGATCTTACCTTCTTTATTTTCACAAAGTTATCATTTCTTTTGTAACATTTCTTGTTTTATCGTTTACAATAACAATCGAAATTACTAATAAATATTTTGGAATTAAACCTTATTATTGGTATATTCAAGATAAATACTCAAGAACGAGGTGAATGTGAAGGTGGTCTCCTTGGTTGGGTCTTCAATTATCCGTGCTTAGAATTTTGAAATTACTTAATATTAGTGTATTGTATTGGTTCTGCCTAATAAAAATATTCAAATTTGACAATGTATTTTCTTGACCATAAATTTTCTCGTGCTAGGGGGCGTTAATAATGAATTAACAACAATATAATGCTATGAAAATTGGGAGAAATTTTGGTAGTTAAGGCGAACTAAAATTCTACCTCTTTGTATTTTCAATGGTTTTTTCTTCTGCTTTTAATCTTAAAAGGAGTTAAATTCTATTCTATTTTTACTCTATTTATTTCTTATGTAAAATTAAATTCACTCCATCTCTTATTATGACATTTAGGTGATTGTTTTGACAAACTAGTCGTAGCCTTATCATTGTTATAATATGCTTTTAATTTTTGACACAACTTATATATTATTTACTTCCTTAATAAAATATTATTCATTCATAAACAATAATATTTCAATTATATCATGATTAATAATAAGGTAAATTATTTAAAACAAATAATGACACAAGGCAAACCTAACTTTATACGGTTGGAGCACACGGAGATCCTCCGCGCGTGGATTGAGCGTGAGAAAGAAAGAGAAAAAGTAAAGTCCACACAGACATGATGATAACATTTTCTTACCAAACTGTACAAAAACCCCCCTCACTGTACTAACATACAAACAAACAAACAAACCCTCAATTTCTTCCTCCTGCTTTCCCTCTTCTCTGAAGCATCATCTTCATCAGAATTCTCAATTACAATCAACTAATCAATCCATGGAGAAATCCTCCCCAAGATTCCACCACCAAGACAACCGGAATCATCCTCACCCGCCACCGCCGTCGCAGCAATACAGCAGCAGTAGCAGCACTTCCTCCAATTACAACCACCACCACCACCACCACGCGCAGCCGCCGCCGTCTCCCACTCCACCGCCGCACTCCCCACGCCCAATCGCCAGATCCGATTCAATCAATCCTTACCCAACCACTTTCGTCCAGGCCGACACCTCCTCCTTCAAGCTCGTCGTTCAAATGCTCACCGGTTCTCCCAAACCCGCTTCTCCCTCCTCACAACCCGATCCAACTCATCTCCACCCGAAATCCCATTCCCACTCCATTCCTCCGATCAAATCCATCCCGATCAAGAGGAACCAATCCTCCTCGTCCGGATTCAAGCTCTACGAGCGGAGGAACTCCCTCAAGAACCTCAAAATCAACCCGCTCAACCCCTTCCTCGCCGGATCCCCGCGGAAGCAACCCGAGATCCTCTCCCCTAGCATCCTCGATTTCCCGGCTCTAGTCCTCAGTCCTGTCACGCCCTTGATACCCGACCCATTTGACCGATCAGGATCCGGATTCTCCAGCAGTCCGATGAGCGGCGGCGCTACTCCGGCGAACAACGTGATGGAAACGGAAGAGGAGGAGAAGGCGATTAAGGAGAGAGGATTCTATCTACACCGTTCGCCGGCAACGACGCCGAGGGAGACGGAGCCGCCGCGGTTGCTGCCTCTGTTTCCGGTGACGTCTCCCAGAGTCTCTGCTGGTTCAGCGAATGCTTCGGCCTAAATCGAGAAAGGAATTTCAGATTTTAATGTTTGGAATTTTCTTCCAGAAAATTTTCATTTCTCCCCCAATTCTTCAGGCTCTGTGTAAGATTTTTCCTTGAGTGTATGTTCATGGCACATTGACCAGACGAGAATTGAAAATTCTGAGGAAGAAAGAAAGATGTGTAATGTTTTAGCAGAAGATGAGAAATGAGAGGATCTTTGTTGCCAATTGTATAATTTCCGGGTACCGAATTTGATATTTTCCATCCAATTGTTTAAAATAGTCAAAATGTTGACTTTAGGGCTAATTTTTAATTTATGCTTTGTTTAGGAATCTGTACTGCTGGCTGCATCTTCCTTTTTTTACTTTAAGGATTGAATTGCACAGCTTCTTGATAAGACTACGATATGACAATCATGTTTGATGATCGAATTAATTAGATTAACCATATATTATTCTCCATGTATATGAACTAAAATGTCAAGAATTGTACATAAAACTGCATTATTTTGCGATTAGTAATTTCTCAGTCATGACAGACAAATGTTACTTAAGTGTTATTCAAGTATTATTTGTATTTAGTGGTTATTCATATGTTATTTTATCAACAAATAACATATGCATAACACGAGGTAGCTGAAAAGGAAAGCAAAGGGGGAGTTTGAACTTTGAGAGTCAGAAAAGAAAGGAGATATAGATGAATGAGGAAGCAAGGAATCTAAAGGCTTGACCTTGTTTGTGCTCTCTTTCTTCTTTCCTTTTTTTTTTTTTTTCCAGATGAGTGGACCAAGAAGATGCCTTTTCTAGTAGGGTAAACCATTTTTGAATTTTCTCATTGGATATGCTTATTTATTTATATAATAATAATAATAATAATAATAATATATAAATAATAAAATTAATGTTACTTGTATTCTATGGTTTCCTTTTTCCTTTGACACTAAACATTTTAAATATTAATAAACAAAGAAACATGGGGAAGGCTGGAGACAGACACCATTGTTGTTTGGTGTTCATGTACCTGATTATGATCATGATTGGTTTGATTGTTATACTTTTTTAGTGCCGACCTCCTAATATAATTTCATTTTTTGTAATGCCTCCTGAGAATTTAGGGGTCGTTTACTTAGGTGATTTCAAATCTCTAGAGATTTCAAATAGCTAGAGATTTGATTTCCTAGCTATTTGAGAAGAGTCATGTTCACTTGAGAGATTTGGTGGTAGAGATTTCTTAAACCTTAAAAAATGAATTAAAATATACATATTGTCAAAGACCAATATACCCTCAAAATTCATCTTCTGTAATTTATTTGAGGGCATTTATGTAAAACTGTAACACAAACCCCCCAAATCTCCCCAAATATCTAGTCTTAGGATAGATTTCAGAATCTCCCCCAAATCTCTAGGGGCCCACCTCGAAATCTCAAATCTCCCCCAAATCTCTAACTACAATTGCAAAGTAAACGAGTGATTTCGGCCAAATCTCCAGGGTAGAGATTTGAGCCCCAAATCACTCACAATCTCCCTCCCAAATCACCCAAGTGAACAACCCCTTAATTGAATGATAATTTCTGTCTAATCATGCATGTATTCAATATATTTTGAGGACTAGAAATATAATCACCAAAATCTAGAATATTTGAAATTTAATATGGTGATGGCCTGATTGGTACTAGTATAATACATAAAATAGTTGTGAGCATGTGAGCTTTTATTTTCTTTTACACTAACTACTGAACTATATTTTCCTTCACCGAATACTATCAAACTTATATTTTCATTTCACCGCTTTTTGAAAAATTTGAACTTGCATATGAACCTGTGATTATATAGTGACTAGACTATTTCGTTTAGTTCATGTTATTACTTCGTTCAAAAACGAACAAAGTGGTAGCTAGTCAAACGAAGAACCCAGTTCCCGGCCCACTGGAAATTAGCTCAAATATAGTTGCACTAAAATTCTCGATGATCCTAGAACTGAAATCCAATTTCCATACACAATTCCATTAACGGATCGACCCAAATCTCTCGCATATTTATTCAACTATAGGGTTGGAGTTTGATTGAGACCAATAAACGTCAAAGTATGTAATAATTTGGTGTCCCTCCCAATAGAAAAACAGTTAAGAGACAGAGAGACAGAGAAAGAGATAGGGAAAGCACAAGTTGCATTCTTTCGGTGACCCACTCGTGTTTTTTTTTTTAGTCTTTTTTTCGCCGGCGGTAAAAGTGAAACTAGGCCGGTGGCCAAATTTTGATTACTTTAAAATTTAAGGATGTCACAATATTAGTCTTCAGTGTTTGTGATTAGGTTTTTGACTCTAAAAAGATCAAATAAAATACAATCAACTTTAAGATAAGGTTGAATAATGTCTAAGAGACTATCTTTTGTATGTCTTTATGAAATTAACGGAATGGTAAATTTGTCGTTAATTTTGTTAGTTTGGTCTATGAAACTAATCAAAATATTGTGTATGATGTGTTATGATGATGTGAAATGAATGAAATTAAAAAAAATAACTAATTTTTCCTTAGACTCCTCCTCTTCTATTTCTTTTTTCTTTCTTCACCATATTTACCGATTTCTTTCTTCGAGATCTATAATGTTAATGAGTTTGAATTACAATGACGACAAAGCAAGATGGGTTTGGACTTGCAAAGAGCTTCCCAAGCATTTTTCATCACCGGACAAGGATAAGCTAAAAAATATGCTAAACCTTGGAGTTGAATTTATTTTTTACATATAAGTTACTGGATGTCTTATTTCTTTTTGGGGATTTGGCTTCCGTTTTGTCAGGGTGGGTCTGGGCTAGTGGGATGGGTGTTGGTCCAGGTTGGATCGACAGGATGTATAGTGTTTTGGGTTGTTGGAGCATGTATAACCTTCTTGCTCATTGGGGGTGAGTTTGTTTGGGATCAAAGGTCCGGGCGAGCCTTCTTCTGAGTTTTTTGTTGCTCTTATGTTGTCATTTATATTTGGTTCTTCCTTTTTGCTGTTGATATAAATTTTTCATTCATAAAAAAGTGCTATTTATGAGTAGTATAAAGTCTAAACACAATTTTTATAGTATGCATCACATAATTTGATCAATAATCTATGATACCAATATTTTGATATCAATGGTTATGATACTAATATTAGAACAAACTAAAAGGGCACAAAACTCCCATTTTACCGTTGCACCTACCTCATCATTTTGTAATGTTGGGTTTTCCTCCTTTAGGATTTGTACCATTTACCTTTTATAGTGTTTGTTGCATCCTCCTTAAGGATTTGTCTTTTAGTTATAGAAATTTAGGAGTCATGAAATGAGTAAGCACTTAGAATTGGGTTTTGTCTTAAAAACAATCATTCAATTCATTGGGCAAGAAGGAAGAGAGTAAGCAACAAGACACACTCTAAATAGCTTTGATTGCAAGTCTTCCTTTTTTTTTTGCCTTTAGTCCAAGGGGAGACAAAGAAGAACCCACTATTTTATAAATGGGGACATGGGAAAGTCTTCAAAGGATAAAAGAAGGGTCTATCTCTTGATGATTAGATGAGTTTCATTAGTGTGCATGAAGAGAAATTAGTGTTGAAGTATTGATACTAATTTCAATCTAATAATCAACATTTAGCATTCTAGCCAGTACTATGGAAAAATTACAACGGCATGAAAATGCAGTAGCAAATAGTTGATATTTGCTACGACAATCACTATTTCATGTAGTAATTCGCAGTAGCAAATACTATTTGTGACGGGGATGCTGAGTGTAGCAAATAGTATTTGTTACTGCAAATTATTACACGAAATAGTGATTGCCGTAGCAAACATCAACTATTTGTTATTGTATTTTCATGCCGTTGTAATTTTACAGTAGTTAAAGATAAACTTTTTTGTAGTAATCTTAGAAAAAGTTGTTAATTTGGTTGGAAACAGTAATTTCAGATTGGAAATTGATAGGGTCCAATGAAAATGAAATGAAAATGTAGTATGATGGGACTTGAAGAATATAATTTCACGTGCAGTGTTTTTGTTCTTCACTTGAGCCATCTTGTCTTTGCCATATAACATGACATTCTTAATTTATTCAAAAAAACAATCTGAAAATTAATTGGAAAAGGATGTATGTAGGCCCAATTTTTTCTTAACCTAACTAGGATGATCCGGGACCATGAGTAAATTTTTAACAACGCTGGACATAAACTTAGATTTCTATAATTTTCACAAAATTTCATCGCTTTTGGGCAACAAGACCCTGGACAGTGATCTAAACTGATCAACCACTAGTTTTGTCATTAGTTAATGTTTAGTGCTTTTCGAAACACAAAAAAAAAAAAAAAAAAGAATAAGAAATGCTACTTTCGGGAAGCCCTGATTTAAAACTGATAAATGTAAACTTATTTATTAAAAATTATGTTGATGGTTCGCCTTGTGCTAGTATTTAAAGTAGAGACTTCCAATCTATATCTAAAAAATCAACCTGGTTATTAATTAATTATCAAGAACCATTGCATACCAATAACTCGAGTTGTAGGGAAGGGGGTTTTGAATGGGTCTTATATTGTTTATTAACATGCCCCCTCAAACGAAAGCCTATGAAAGGGGATTGGAGTTTGTAAATGTCCACCAAGCCTTAAGCAAGATAAATTGTAATATTAATGGCTACCAAGATTCGATACCAAGACATTTCAGTCATTAAAAACTTTGATACCATGTCAAGGCCCGCTTATTAGGATGCAGCGGTACAGTTCTTGACTAATATGCAAACCTTTAACCAGCTGGTTAGGCCACCAGTGAAAAACATCTCAATCAAAATCTGAAACCCTTCAATTATATTGAATATTGAATGATAAGAGGACTGTAAAGGACAGCATGAGGAAAGGATCATGTGAGTTGAATAAATGCATGCATGCTGAGCTAACTTTGAGTAAATGTAGGCCCAAACCCTAATTTCAATTTGACTATCACATACAGCTTTCTCATTTGGATTCTAGTACTCTACAGTGTAATTTTGTTCAATTTGGCCGCAAACTTAGACCCCATAGGGCCATATTCATCATGCTAGCTAGCTACCTCTTTTCCTCTTAATCCTAATTACAATTAGGTGCACTGACTAACTGTATTTAACAACTTGATCATCAACAAATGTGAACTCTACTTCTGCACGCATTGCTCAACATAGTATTGATTGATGAGATATGGTGCATGCAACTTACTTAGTCACTTTTGACTTCCTATTTTGCAATTAATTATGTTGCTAATTTTGGTTAAATTGTGGGTTTCTCAAGTTGACTGATAGTTCCCACTTTTGGGGTTAATTACACATAAATGGTTACTTAAAGTTTGGTGTACTAACAATGTTATTTATAGTTGTCTTGGTCACTTAATATTGGAGTTTGACATACTACTAATTAACTTAAGTTCGTAATAGATAATGAAAAAATAATTGTATCTGCTACGTACCGTCCAGTACTATAAGAAAAATTATTATTTTCTCAGATGGGTTGTTTCGGTTGTAACAACCCTAGTGTTGGGTATGGTTTTCACAGTTTTAAAAACAGAGACAAATAACTCAATTTTTTTTTGTAGTGATCCTATAAATTATTCAGTATGTCATATGTAATTCAAATGAAAAAAATGAACAATACAGGTAGTTAATGTGTCCGAGACATTAGTTATAAAAACACATGCTAAGACCATCTCCAATGCTATGGCCAAATTTGCTATTTTAAAAGCTAAATTTACACTATTTAGCATTGCGAAAAGTGAATCTGCTCCAATGTTGTCCTGACTATATTTAGCTATGGCTATTTTGTTTTCTGCATAAAATTAAATTAGTGTTAATCTCATCATTTTAATTTACAAATTAGTTTATTATTTTTACGTAGATAGTACTAATTAATTATAATGAACACTTTGATGTAATTTTTTTCTAATTCGGATATAATTTAATTTTCTTCCATTAAATTTGACTTAGTTACGAAAAAATACATTAACGTAAAAGAGAAAAAACAATTGGTTAAACGAAGAGAAAATACATTAACATAAAAGAGAAAATACATTTTGGTAAATAAAGAGAGAATACATTAACACCGTTTAAAAAAAATAAACTAACTTAATTAAAAGTTCAAGTAGCATTTAATCAATTAAATTCATTAAATATAAAGGGTCAATCACATTTAAGCAATTTATTTCAAAAGAAAAAATATTAAATGTTTCCCATTATAGTAATCAAATATAAAAAAAAAACAAAAACAAAGAAGGGCCAATTACACAAAGCCACTTGGATCCCACTACCACATTTAGCTTCCTTTGTCACTATTGTGCTATGGTGTCATGGTGGTCCCCATTTTAACATTTATTGCCAATTCCCATTCTC
Source organism: Linum lewisii (assembly GCA_034768395.1). Lineage (NCBI taxonomy): Eukaryota > Viridiplantae > Streptophyta > Magnoliopsida > Malpighiales > Linaceae > Linum > Linum lewisii. Next base: position 4,372,904 of record CM068298.1, on the reverse strand, counting down.
TCTTGCTAAATATACACATAATTATACCTTTTTTAACTATTCTTCATTTTTACACTAAGCATTGAAGAAGGCTTTTGCTAAATATTCCCACATTTTACCTATTATAACCAAGCATTGGAGATGGTCTAATGGATCGAAATGTTGGAGATAACAGGGTATGCAACAAATACATAAATTATGATACAAGTTATATATCACTACAACATAACCTGGCTACGAAGGCACACTGTATTTGCTTCTAAAAGAAATTTTTTTGCCTCTAGGGACGTGATTTATATTCTATAAAAATTATTTATTAATATCAAAATAAATAAATAAAATACAATTAGAGACATATATTTCCATCTATAGAGACACATATCGTATTTGTTCTTTAAAATTATGTTTAGAGGTAAATGTTCTATGTGCCTCTATAAATCTGCTTCCGTAGCGAGGTTATGTTGTAGTGGCGTTGCGTATGTTAGTATCATCTGCCACCAATAGGCCCACACTAGTATGATTATTGTCCGCTTTGGGCCAAACCCGCACAGATTTATTTTTGGGTTTCTTCCCAAAATACCTCATACTAGTGTAGTTGGTGGACTCTTTTATGCAAGGTAAACTTCTCCTAGATTACCGATGTGGTACTTGGGTTATTATCCCAACGGCGCATAGGCTAAGACCAATAATAGCAATGTTGTACCAATCTCATATAATAAGTGGGAAACCAATGTATGAACTCGTATACATTTGAGCTCATGGATGGGCCGTTAGGAAGGAGGTGAAAGCGGCGTGAGTACTATGTAAGTGTGATTTCGTGTGAACTAACGCTATCTATCGGTCCTCAAAGTCTGTATGCGTTATGAGTTATATGAGCCCACACGATTTTCACGTACGTTTTGAGAAGTTGTTTCGTGTACAACTCACTCCAACTTTGCCTTCAACCATGCATTCACACATTGAGCCGTTTCAAGTAATCATGGGATCTGCTAACGATCTCCCGAGGAGTCCTGTCGCGTCACGTGTCATGAATCGTTACATCTCAATAGCTCGAGTTGTTGGAAAATGGTTCTGAATGGATCTTATCACTACAACAAAAAAAGGTAATTAGTCACGGTTTTCAGATGCATTAGTTACGGTTTTTACCGTGACTAAAAAATTTAGTCACGGTTTTAAAAACCGTGACTATAATGATCATTTTTTGTCACGGTTTTAGTTGGAACCGTGACTAACAAATGTTAGTCACGGTTTATATATAAACCGTGACCAATATTAGTCACGTTTATATATAAACCGTGACTATATTGGTCACGGTTTATATATAAATCGTGACTAATATTGGTCACGGTTTATATATAAACCGTGACTACCATTTTACACATTTGGTCATTTGACTTTAACATTTTACCCATTTGGTCATTTAACTTTTTGAGGTTGTAATTTTAGTCCAGTGACCAAAGTGTTATGAAGAAACTTTCATTTGCCCACTTTGTCATTTAAAAATTTGTAGGTACTGATTTTAAATTTTCAATGTTACCAATTTTACGTTTTGGTCACTTAATTTTTATAGTTTATAGGGTTTAGTCATTCATCTCCGTCATCTTCTCCGATTTGGTCATCTTCTCCGGAACTTGGGACTCTGCCAGCCGCCACGCTGCTCCGATTCCCTTCGACCCGCCGCCGCCCCACTCCAATCAACACCAAACCGCCGCACCAGACCTCCCTCCGACCCAATGGACCGCCGCCACTCCATCCCCATCTTCCCATCCACCCCAATCGCGCCCCGCCGCCAGCTCGTCCCAACTGCCGAACCACCGCCCCTCTTCTTCGACCAAACCTGCCACCGCCACCCTGCTCCGATTCCCTTCGACCCGCCGCCGCCCCACTCCAATCAACACCAAACTTCACTCCAACCCGACGCCGCCACTTCCCCCAATGGCATAACGATCTTGTAGTATACGCCGCCACCGTTGGAGCTCTGTTGGTCGGAGAGGCAGAGATGGCGGAGGGAGTTTGAATCGGAAGAGGGGCTTGGCAGGGGCTTGGTAGTAGTGGCTGTCGGAGAAGAAGATATAGGAATGGAAGAAGAGAGGAGATGGATGGAAGGAGTTGGGTGGCTGTTTCAGAGGAGGAGTTGGAGATGGAATAATGGGGATGAAGATAGGAGAGAGATGGAAGAATGAAGAGAGGAGATGGGAAGGGGATGAAGAGAGAGATGGATGAGATGGGAGGAGAGACGTGTTGGATTGCCAACGTGGCTGCTTAATGTTGTCACGGTTTTCATATGAAACCGTGACTAAATTGGTCACGGTAGTCACGGTTTGTATGCAAACCGTGACTAATTTATCACGGTTTACAAAATCGTGACTAAAAAACCGTGACAAATTAGGCTTTTTCTTGTAGTGTATCATGTTTATTAGCATCGCGATACAAACTTTAACTAGGAGAGTGTAGTTTGTTATTATCGGACATAAGTATATACCTATTTACAAAATCAAATGTTAGAATATACTCAAGATTAAATCATCTAAAATCAACATGATTTGAGCCAATCGGATTCACTATATCTTCTTAAAAAATTTTATTTACTTATCGGTACCCAAAGTTATGGAATAATTTCTCCCAGAGTAAAACGGATTTACCTCATTGCGTAACGATACATTAAACCTCAATGTTCAACGAACTTAACAACGTGGATCATACAACTCGACATTTTTGGCCTTTTGATGCAAAAACTCAATTTTGCTCATTACAAAATTTTAAGTTTGAATTTCAGTACTAGTACAATGAAGTGATGAACACCTCATTATAGTCATTGTGAAATAATGAAAAGTAGCAATATTGGAGCAAAGTGTCCCAATCCGAATAATTTTACGAAATGGGCCTTCTCTAAAAAGGCCCTTTTTCTTGAAGGCCTTGGTCCATGCATGTGAGTATGGCTTCATCTACGTTGTTGCTAAGAAGGGAAAATAGCACTTGCACCCCTCTACTTTGCCAACTTAACAAATAGCCCACTGCACTATAAATTACTCTTTTTACCATTTCATACTTTGACTATTTTGTCGTTTGGGTCCTCATGTTTCAACTTTCATCTTCGTAACATTGATTAACACATTCATTATACCATGTTAGCTCCAATAGTCATATATTAACTTACTAAGTGTTTTTTATTTGGAAATATAAATATACAATAAATTGCTATGTGCTAACGAAATTAAACAATAATAATACAGTCGATTGAAGAACTTGCAAACTTGCAATTTCGTCGTTGACATATGAGACTACTGGCTATGGTGGTAAAAAAATTTCGATAACAATTTAAATATCACATTTATATTGTTTATAAATTTAGTTAATGTTGGATTGTTATCTTTCTGTAGAGATTTTGGACCGTCTTTAACACTAACGAGACATGGTACATTGAGGAAGATTTTTTATACAACGAATCACCGCAAAAGGCTTCATTCGCAAGCACATTGAAGGTCTCCACATCTCCAACTTTTCCGATTCATCTCCTTGTAGGCTCTAATGTCACTTGTTAGGATCGCACCGCCACAAGCATTCCAACACTAGTATGGTATTTTCTAAGTTGGGCCAAGCCCGCACAGATTTATTTTTTTGTTTCTTCTCAAGGCCTTACACTAATGTTGTTGATGATTCTTTTCATTTAGACAAATCTATCTCAATTATTTATGTGTAACTTGAATTGTTTTTTTTCTTTATGAATGGTACTTGAATTATTATCTCAGTAAAATATAGTGCTCCTAAATAGCACATGATAAAGGATTAGTACTTAATCAGTCAGATAGAATTTGATAAAAATAGAAAATTACACAAAGCAATACTTAGCAATATCATTCCATAATTACAAACTTAGTTCACCCTATTGAGGGCCATGCTTGACATACATGATATATTATTTTGGATAGAGGATATTAGATTGATATTTTAATTTAACCATGGACATAATAGCTAATTACATGCATATACGCACATAATAATCTTTATTAGCCATACAAAAGGTTGATCATCATCACATCAACCTCGAATCAATGAGTATACCTGTAACAACCCGTGGCCTCAGTGCACCCCCTGCGATAAGGGTTAGCCCTTTGGCGATAACTACAATTGTAGTACGTGCTTCCTTTCCAACCGCAAAAAATATTGTTCGCAGCAAGCGCCCTGTAGCTAATGTACCTATCCCTCTTGACCAACATTCTATGATTGGTCTGATTTGAATCCTTCATGAACTCTGATTCCCTGTTGAGTGCATGGACTTGCATTTCCCGCTCTTCTCCTGCCAATGACGGCACAACTGATTCTTCATTTGGAACAACGACGTCGTTCTTGCTATCTTCTCCACATACATCATCATCATGTTCACGACATGTACCATAGTCGTGATACGTGACATTGTCGTTGTGGGGTGGATGGCCATCAGACGACGTTGCTAATGTGGCTGCGACAATGGTGGCCAAGAGGATGAGAATTGGCCAGAAATTGGGAGCCATTAGTGTGGTGAAGTACTATGTGTGTGTTGAGAGTGATCTTAGTTTTGAAGGAAGATGACTATATGTTATATTATGATCATATGGTGTGCTCTTATAACATATAGTGTGTAATGTGGTAACATTAATTGTGTAATGAATGTTGGCAAGTGGGAATGTTTGGAAAAGGAATGATTGATTGAAGTAGTGGAAAAGCCTGTTCTTGAGTTAATGAAAAGCTTTTGATTTGTCTATTAACCTTTCCAATGGGTGAAGCATAGGTAGTTGGATATGTTACTTTGATACTTTTATGTTAGAAGATATTATGGTATAATTTCTGAAGTTATGATAGAATTTGATTCAAAATTTTGAGGGAAGTCTTAGATTCGTGGGAAGAGTTGGGACAAATTATGTATCTGGAAATACGAAGGAGAGGTTTAGGTTTCTGAGACTTCAAAACTTTTAATCAGACCCTCTTAACTAAGCAATGTTGGAGAATTGTTCAAAATCTCGATTTTCTCATTTCTAAGGTACTTATGAGACATTACTTTTCTTCCAGTAATTCATTTGATGCTACCCTACGATCTAGACCTTCATGGGGTTGACAAGGTATTTGGTATGGTAGAGATCTTCTTGTCAAATGCTTGCGGTTAGAACTGGGGTCACGAACCATCATTTCCGTTCAACATCCATGATTAGTGGGAGACTCGCGGGGCCCTCCATTCTGTTCTTACTACTCCCTTGAATAGATGGGCGCGTCACATACAAATAAGCTCGTTGATTAGGAATTCCCAGTGAGACGTTAGACTTCTCAACGTCCTTCACCTCTGATTCAAGGAACCGTATTGTGAACATCCCGTTGCAGGTCACCCCTCAAGAGGATCGGGTGATTTTGACACCCCTCCTTTTCTGGCCAATACTCAACAAGCTCAAAAGCCTATAAAGACATTAATTGTCCTACCCATAAATACGTGTCTTTCGAAAATCATTTGCAATTTAAGAATGCCTCCAAGACTCTTAAGGTTTTTTTATGGACTATTTGTAACTGTATCCTTCCAACAATGCGTGCTCTCTCATCTCGTGGAACGGACTTATTCATCCGAATTCATTAATATTATGACATATTGTTCTAGTTTCTCTATGGAACATGATCCATTTGTAAAAAATTAAGTATTTGTGATTATGGAACATGATCATAGTTTGTGAAATGGTTTCGATTTCTCTAAGAGACAATGAATCAAATTAAATTGATGAGTACCAGTGTTGTTATGACCGCCGACCGTTAAAACCGGGAACCGGTACTAAATCCGGTCCGGTCAGTCTCTATATAACCCCCGAGCCCAAAAATCGGGTCGACCGGTTTTGCTTCAAGCGGTTTTGGCCGGCCGGTATCCATGTGACGCCGTTTCAACTTGGGAGAACTAAAAAAAACAAGAATTTCAGTTTGTTAATTAGGCGACGTTGTGTAGAAGAAGTTCGGTGGAAACGTCGATAGCCGATAAGGAACTCTACGAAAGAAGCGGTGAAGAGCTTCAGATGGCCGGAACGATTGTGGTTGCGGCCGACTGATGGCCGGAACGATCTGCAGTTGCGGCAGAATGATGGTCGGCTGCTGCCGGAGCTTCTTGATGAGTGAAATTTGGAAGTTGAAAAAGAATTGGACTGAGTTGAAAAGAAGAAGATTGAATAAGTAGAAGAAAACGGAAGATTGAAGATTGAAGATTGAAGAAAAAGAAGGTTGAAGAGCAAAGAAATAGAAAAGGGAATAGAGAAAGAGAAAGATGGAGAAGAAGAAATAGCGGCTGCGGATTAACATTTTAGATCTAGGGTTTTGTTTACACTTTATATATAAGGTCAAAAATTTACATTTTGGTACCTGAACTATAGAAAAATACTAATGATAACTCTTATTTTTCAAAATAGTAGTATGACCGGTTTTTTCACCGGGTTTCACGGTCTGATCCCTGTCGGACCTCAAACCCTTGAACCTCTCGCTCGACCGGTTCGATGTCCGGTCCGGTCTTGACAACATTGATGAGTACTACTTTTCAAAGGAGTTAGATCTCTGAGATTGATAAAAATACATAACAAAATTCATAGAACGATTGAGGAATGAAATTAAATTAACATAATAGTAGGGTTAAAACAACAATTACAACAAATAATTTTAAATAAATACCCAACAATTAAATAGAAAACCTCTTACACATGATCGGTCCCTTTTCTTTTCATTTTTTTACAGTTACGTCCTTAACATATATCTCTCATTTTATATGAACTTCGAGGTATTAAATAAAAAGTAAACACGACAATACATTGAAGTCATCTTAAGTGACCCAACTTAATGAGTCCACCTGTAACAGCCAGTGGCAGCAGTGCAACCCCTTCTATAAGGGTTAGCCCTTTCGTGCCTATTGCAATCATAGTAGGATCTTCCTTTCCATCCGCAAGGAATATTGTTCGCAGCAAGAGCCCTGTAGCTAATGTACCTTTGGCGCCTCTGGACCAACATCCTATGGTTACTCTCTGAATCCATCATGAACTCTGATTCCCTATTGAATGAATGAACTTGCATTCCCCAATCATCTCTTCCCAATGACGGCAACGTAGACTCCACTGCCGTCATTGCAATGACCAGGACGAGGAGTATGATCAAGCAGCGGTTGGAACTCATAACTGTTATTAGTGAAATTAAGGTTTTATTTTTTTATTTTTATTCTGGAGAGAAAAATTACCCTTCCTGATTCAGAAAGGGAGAATGAAAATGAATACACAGAATGAAACAGGAAGGGGACTCTATAGGAAGGTGAACATTTTGATTTATAAAATACAAGTTTGATTTGGTGACTAAAAATGGAATGAGGTTAATTTTAGTGGCTGTTTAGCTATTTTAGGATTTTGTTGGGTTTGTTAGTTGTTCTCTTTGCCGCTTCTCCCGCTCACCCGCGCTTTTTTTTAACCACCAATCGGACATTGTTAGTTTTGACATTTTCTTAATTATGTGTACCAATTTGGTGAAACTAAGAATCGTTTGTTAATTATAGAATTTACCATAAATAGCTAATAAATTATACCAATTATAGAATATACGAATTGACTGTTATCAGTCAAAGAATACTTGAATAATACTCGAATAATATGTTACCACTACAAGAAAAACTAACATTAGTCACGGTTTTTTTGTGCTTAGTCACGTTTTTACGTGACAAAAAAAATTAGTCACGGTTTTATAAACCGTGACTAAATGATCATTTTTTGTCACGGTTTTTAATGAAACCGTGACTAATTTTTTTGTCACGGTTTTTAGTGAAACCGTGACTAAATTTAGTCACGGTTTCACTAAAAACCGTGACGAAAAATCTCCATTTTAGTCACGGTTTCTTTTAAAACCGTGACAAATCAGGTGACCAAATTGTTCTATTGAAATTTTCAGTGACCCATTAGTTAATTTCATGAATTACAGGTCCAGACCTCAACTTCTTCCGAAATGCAAAATGATCCATGATTTTAAAATGTTAACAAGATATCCCAATTAATTGCAAACCAGTCACTGAATTTATTAATTGTGTAAAAAATAACCTAATTACAATTTTAAGTAATAAAAAATTGAAAAATGACAATTTATTTATTTATTGCAACCGCCGCCGCCACCTTCAATTTCACCGTCGCCACCGCCGCCGCCTTCGAATTCCATCACCGCCACCGAGCTCCAGATCGCCGCCGCCGCCGAGCTCCAGATCCCGCCGCCGCCGAGCTCAACGCGCCCCGAGCTCCAACACCGCCGCCGAGCTCCAACACCGCCGCCGAGCTCCAGACCCCGCCGCCGCCGAGCTCCAACCCGCCGCCGCGAGCTCCAGAAACCACCGCCGCCGAGCTCCAACACCGCCACCGAGCTCCAGATCCCCGCCGCCGCCGAGCTCCAGATCCCCGCCGCCGCCGAGCTCCAACACCGCCGCCGCCGAGCTCCAGACCCCACCGCCGCCGAGCTCCAACACCGCCGCCGAGCTCCAGACCCCGCCGCCGCCGAGCTCCAACACCGCCGCCGAGCTCCAGACCCCGCCGCCGCCGAGCTCCAACACCGCCGCCGAGCTCCAGATCCCAGGTTGTGTTTCATGGGAGATGTGGCTGATTGAAGGGAATAAGAAGAAGAAGGGAGAGGAAGTGGTGTGGCTGGAGATTAGTAGATGAAGAGAAGAAGAAGAAGGCAGAGGAAGAAGAAGGTAGAGGGCGGCTGATTGATGGAAGAAGAGAAAGAAGAAAGAAGAAGAAGAAGGAAATAAAAAGCACGGATGCAGCTGGAAAAATTAGTCACGGTTTCATAAGAAACGTGACTAAATTAGTCAGGTTCAAAACGTGACTAATTTAGTCACGGTTTCTTAAGAAACGTGACCAGTTAGTCACGGTTCAAAACGTGACTAATTTAGTCACGGTTTCTTATGAACGTGAAGTCACGGTTCCAAACCGTGATAATTTAGTCACGGTTTCATAAGAACCGTGACAAATTAGTCACGGTTTCAAAACCGTGACTAATTTGTCACGGTTTCAAAAACCGTGACAAAATAACCGTGACTAAAATCCTTTTTTCACGTAGTGTACATAGACGTTACTCAAGTATTTACTTGAATAATAGTCAAATAACATTTGAATAACTATCGAACAACAGGTTACATAGGTGTTACTCGAGTGTACTCAAGTATTACTGAAGTGTTATCTAAATAAAAGTCAAATTACAACCAAATAATACTTGAAAAACACTCAGATAACATGTCGTCCATGATGGACAAAAAAGGGTGTCGTGCCCTAACAAAACTACTCAAGTGCGGTTTCACAATAGTTGATTTGAATATGTAGTAAAATATGAATTCATTCATTTTTTAATAACTCTTAGATGAGATATCCATATAACAAATACATATAAATTTAAGTATCGATTTAAAAAAAGTAAAGTTCACTGTAAAGTCTATTGAAAGATATGAAAGAGTCAGAAAGACTATAGAATGGGCAACTAGTTTGTGGAGTGACAAACGATTTGGAACGGAGCGAGCATCAACAAGATCTCACGGACAATAACTCCACCATGAACACAACTCATATACTCCAAGAGGATGTGAGATAGAACTAGCTCATTTAAGTATCGACTTAAAAAGTAACATAAATTAACTACTTCATTGAAAGATATGAACGAGTCGAAAACAAACTATAGAATGAGAAACTAGTTGGTGGAGTGAAGAACGATTTGGAACATAGCGATAAAGTTCAAGCAAGCATCAACAAAATTGGTCCAATACGTTTTAAAATTTGACTCATGACTCGATTGCAGCCAAGTGCTTTAACCTATCATGGATTCGCCACTGCCTGAAATAGAACTAACTCAACATCCCTCGATATCGAACTGCAAAAGATCTTACCAATATCATTTACACACATCTTGCAAAAGCCACCTTGTAGAGAAGAGTCTTTCATTCTTTTGTTATAAATGAAGAGAAAGCAGAGAGTAAAAACGGCTAGCACAATTCCGTCAGCCGACAAATACAATCAAACTGAAAACAAAATCCTCTGCACAAAGAACACTGGAAAGGTACAAACAATACAACAACTAAACAACAGCCTTCATCTTCTTCTTCTTCTTCTTCAGAATGAAACAATCAGTTATCGTAAAACAACGCCTCCATTGGCAAACCACGGTCGCGAGCAACATCTCTCAACTGCCTCATCTGCTGGATAGCGACAATGGCGGCTCTAGCATTGTTCAGGATATTGTCACTCCCTAGTTGCTTCCCCAGTGCATTTTTCACTCCTGCCAATTCGAGCACCACTGTCACTACTCCTCCTGCAATCACTCCCGAACCAGGACAAGCTGGCCTCAGCATCACTGTCGCTGCCCCGAACTTCCCATCAGCTCTGTAAACAACAAATGTGTGCATCAATATACAGCATCAACGTCAGAGATACATGGAAGGAAATAGAGGGGAAAGGTCGGATTCAGTTCTCAGCATTTCGAGTCAGATTTTAGGATTTCAGAATAACTGCATTATAGTTACCCACGGCCACAAGCAGAAGAAAGAAAAGCTTGAAACTTTAACCTGGTATCCATTGCGACATTGACTGACCAAGGAAAATCTCATTTCCGATCTGGAATTGTAGTACCATAACCATAGATTTAAGAACATCAAAGCAGATCTATTGAGTTTCAGCAGACAATCTAACACCATGCAACAGTGACAGCTTAAAGTATTATGACACAAATATATGATCTTATATCAGAAGCCTACATCGTACCAATTTGGTATTATACAGAAACAAAGCAAGTACCAATATATCATGACTTTATCATGTTTCTCCCTCAATTAACAGTGTACCTTACACAAAGCAGGTACGATTATAGAATGACTATATCGTGATTATTTCTCGATTTGATGCTGCTCATTAAACCTTAAACCATCAGAGTTTTACAATCATATGTATACTGATTCAATAGTATACCAGAAACCAAATATACATGATCATATCACCGATCAATTCTTGATTAGATGCTCACCATTTCAAAAGCCCCTTCAAATCCTATTCATAACATCGCCACAACCACATCCACGGCATTCACTAGGGTGAGAACACATGTGTTCTATGCTGGTACGCAGCATAATTCTGTTGTAAATTGTAAGCAATAGTGCTGCATACGAGCCGAGTCGAGTTGAGTTTACCCACCGCTCAAGCTAGAACATTGACGCTCATGTGGAGCATTAGAGGACTCGAGCTCGAGCTAAGCTCGGTAACACCCTTGGTCTACCGAATTAGAGCTCAACTAGAGCTTTGCAGGCTAAAAATCCTTAACAAGGCTAAACCTCAACATATCATAAACCTATAAGTTGTTAACCTATAAATTGTTAATTTATTCATTCAACCTGAACCACATAGTCGAGCTTATAATCAAGACAGTTTGCAACCTATAGAGTCAAATCAAGCATATCCCGGCTCAAGCCCGACTTATCTAAAATCAAGCCTGAGTATCAAACGTGTTTTCTTGCAGCCTAACACCAAGCAGCTCTATTCATCAACAGCCCTAGTAAGCAATTTCCTCCAATCTAACTTATACCAACAAAATCATTCATGTACCACAAACACATAATCCAGTACCAAACTGAAGCAAACGTACCTATGAGGAAATGTGGAGTATTTGGTCAAAGGCACAGTGATCACATTCCTGCGAGCATTAATGGTGGACTTCTGCACAGCAGCAGCAACTTCCTTAGCCTTCCCAACGCCAACCCCAACTTGTCCTTGCTTATTCCCAACCACAACAACTGCCCTAAAATGCAATTGCTTTCCACCTTTCACCACTTTAGTCACTCTCCTAACCTGAATCACTCTCTCTTCAAACCCATCCCTCACCCTCTCCCTCTTCAGCTTCCCGAACGCAGTCAGCTTCTTCTTGTTCTTGTCCATCACGTATATGTCGCCCCCCAGCATGGTCTCGCCGCTGTAAGCAGGGCCGTACATCTCTTCGAAGGCGGTGGCGATCTCCTCTTCGGTCTCCGGTGGACCCTCGTCGAAGTAGGGAGGCGGGATGAATCCATCAGGTTGGGCAGGTGGGTCGAAGGGGATTTCCTCTTCTGGTTCGAATTCGGATTCGAATTTGGAGGTGTCCAGTTCTTCGGAGAAGGCTCGGGTTTCCTCTTCTGGTTCGAATTCGGATTCGAATTTGGGGGTGTTGATTTCTTCGGAGAAGGCTCGGGGGATGGTCGTTGAGAAGGAGAGAGATGGAGGTGTGATTGAGGGGAAGAAGGAGAAGTTGGATGTGGGTTTGAGATTGAGGAAACGAGGGATTGGGGTTTGGAGAGAGATGGAGCAGGATGATAGTGTTAATGTTGTTGCCGCCATTGTTGATGATGGAATTGAGTGAAGAGCGAGTGAGGAAGAGTAAGAAGAAGAAAGGCTTATCGAGAGAATTTTGGATTTGGATAAAGAGGATTGGGGAAGAACACGGGTACGAATTGATGGGCTCGGGTCATTACGGTTTGGGTTGATGGGCTCGGGTCATTTCGGTTTGGGTTTTGGGCCTGATTTGATGAGAGATATCAATTAACATAAATGGTGATGGTGGTACAAATTTTGATGTGTGTTTTTTACAGATATATGTTATTTTTTTATATGATAGTTGACGGATAAAACTGCTCGTGAGTAGTTTGACATTTATCTCATAAAAATTACTAAAAAAATAATTTGGAACTCAATTCAATAGCTCATTTATAGCTCGTGAGTTGAATCAAGTTAGGTATATCGAGAGCTAACTCGGGAAAGACCTGGTCATTGGCTTGCAAACTACTTGATTATAAGTTTAATTGTTTATCTTGCAAGCCCGTTTTGTTAGAGGATGAAAGAAATTTATCGGTTGAAGGTGGAAAGAGGAGGTGTTGAGGTGGTAAGATATATATGATAAATAAAAAGATTCTAATTATTAAAATACTTTATCATCCTAACTTTTAAATGATTTGATAAGTCAAACTTTCAACTGAAACTTAAAAGTTTTTTTTTTCCAGGATATCTCCAGAAGAGATATCGTAGACCGTGAACGGAGCTAAAAAGAAAAAAAGAAAAAAGAGAGGGAAAAGGGGGTGGGGGTAGGGTTGGGGTGGAAATTTATCCACCAGCTATTTAACTAACCAAGTGGTCTTAAGTTAATCAGACCCATAGAATTTGGGAGATAAGTCAATGCCTCTTTGGCCAGATTGTGCGCGATGCTATTTTGCTCCCTTGGTATAGTTTTGTATTCTATGTAATCAAAGTCATTAATCAACAGTCTAATTTCATTAACAATTGCTCCTGTTGAGGAGTGTAAGGCTTTACTCTGCGCAATTTTGTTTTTAACATGTTGTGCATCTCCTTCTACCACTACACTTTTAAGGTTCGTTTCTAAACACCAGAACAGGGCTTCTCTAATCGCGGGGCATTCAATGGTGAAAGGGTCAGTGATTCCAACGAAGCATCGACCCCCAGAAAAGATGTGGAGCCCATTAAGATTTCTAATAATGAAGCCAATTGCCCCACCCACATTTTTAGAAGTAGCTCCATCCACTTGAACCCAAGTAGCATTTACCGTCCTCACCCCCTTACAAAGAGGTCTATTCAACTGTTCCATAATATGTTGTGAATCGCTTGTGTTTTATTTGAAGTAGGGAAATTATCAAGTTGTTCGTTTAACATAAAAAAGAATTGCTCAGAGATTTTCCCGGGAGAATCCTGGGTAAGTTTGAATACCACCAAATTCCTTGATTTGCAAATCCTCCACCAGAAAATGATGAACGACACTCTTAAACTCATATGTTCCTTAGAGATTTTCCTCCATGCATACACAAATGAGGGGCCCTTAAAGCCTTGAATAGGCAAATTACATACACTAGCGACCTTGAGTGCTAGTATACACTAAAACAACAAATGCTCAATTGTTCATCCTCTTCCCAACAAATGGGACAAAAGGTCGGAATTTTAAGTCCTCTATGCTTGAGCTCCACTGAAACTTGAGATAAGGGTTTGGGTTTTTATTTTTAAAAGAGCCTTTAAATTGATGTAAAGCATCATTTGAAAATAAGTCAAGAATTGGGACCAAAAGATTTGAGAAATTCAGAGTTGAATTAAGAGGTGATATGGTGGGTGTGAGTGGCTTCAAGGAAATATTATCTTTTAGACAGTGGGAATTGAAATTACATAGTAGCCCACACATGATTTCAACGTCTATTTTAAAATGTCTTTGAGTGGGTGGGAAATTTGAAATTACAACTTCTTAATTGATTCAAGAAACTTCTTTCAAGATGAAGATATCGATAGTAAAAGAAAAAAAAATTCGAAAACTTTTCTTTGCGGTTAGAATGCCAAAATATCAAGTTGGCTCTTGATTTTGTGATGTTGATCATTACAGGCCTCTTGAATTTTCTAGTTACCATTTTATCTTGATTTGAGTGATTTAGTTTAGTTTTATCATTTTTAACATATTAAAAATTACATATTTTATATTTTTTACAATGTGATAATGTCTATTAGGGCGTTCAAAAGTTTGTTCAACTGAGCCTCGTTTTTAGCCCTCTGTGCTACCATCGACGAAAAAAGGAACTGGATTGTTGTTTATCTCTTCGGAGATTAAGTTTCGAAGATTTGATTCTGGGAGACAGATGGGATGAGAACAGAGAGAAGAGTGTGTTGGAAAGGGAATAACTCAATATGGATGAATGGAAAGATGGGAGAATCGATTCATTCTTCCCTCTCCGATGAATACGTTTCGAAGTTTGGTGTCGGAAAGGAAGACGGATAGGCGGTGAACGAGAGAGAGTGTGTATGCAAGGAACGGAAAAAGGTTGGTTGGGTGGTTGTAATCTGAAATCATGAGTTGGTTGGTTCGAAATTGCCACTTATGCACTAAAACAGTGTACTACGCCAAGTCACTTAACATTTTTTGACGGAAACGCTAGAAAATTGACGGTGTGTTACACGGAACTCAGCCTTCAATATTTGATGACGCCTGAAACATAGGCAATAGGTTGTATGTACGAAAGTAATAACTGAATAGTTGATGACATGTGAAAATTTTTTACCATAAGATAATGTCACGTCTTAGCATAACCGATATCGCCAGAGTCGAATTAATAGAATCACTGCTCGATGATCGAATGAACTAATACTATAAATAAGTGATAACCAGAAACAAACTTGGTCATATTTCCAATTGCTTCTTTCCTTTAAACACTTGCGTCAACGAACCAATTAAGGAAACAAATATCCAACCAGCCAAACCAGCCCAACCAAACCGAGAAATAAAAACGGTTAAAATTAAAAATCAAACCCCAACAGTTAAAGAATGCTTCAAATCCCCAATATGAAGCAAATGTTCCCCTAAAGCAACTTTCCTCTTCCCAAATTCATCCACCATGCTCAAATCCTTACACAGATCCACCTTAAACTTCACCACCGTCTTCCCTCTCCCTTCCAATCCTACTTTCTCGAACCCAACTAGATGCTTCCTCGCCGAATTATGCACCGCCGGCGGACTCGAGAACAGAAACACCGTGTGACTCCCCTGCATCTTTCCCCTGTTCCTCACCCTCAGATGCACATCCACCACTCCCCCTCCGCCGCCGCAGATCTCCTCCGCTGCGTCCACCGATTCGCATTCCGTTGAGTAGCAGGCGTGATCTGGCCGTAACCCGACGGAAACTGATTTCGGAGCACGAATAAGCTTGTGGGAGAATTCCGAGTAACCTAATCCGTCGCCGAATGTGTAAACTGTTTCCCCTGTGTAGAATCGGTACGTTCTCCCTGGGTAGCCGGTTGAATTGTCGGGCCTCATGTTCATATTCGTCATCGAGACTTTGTCGGCGTATGATTGTGGGTACCAGCTCATCGGCAATCTTCCACCTGATCAAAATTGAAATCGATTAATTGAAATTTCCCAATTCATTTATATGAAATGGCAGACGGGTATTAACGAGCCAAGCCGCTAGCGAATAGCTTGGGTATCGGTTTGAAAAAAAAACTCGATCGAAACTCGATTCGACGTTTAACGAGCTGACACAAGCTCGGCTTGATAGGCTAGCGAATTAGCTTATGTTATGTAGCTTGTGAGCTGGCTCGTGAAAGCTCGTTATATAGCTCATGGAGCAGCTTGAATATAAAGCTCGCAAGATGGCTTGATTGTGGAGCTCGCCAGCTGGCTCGATCCACGTTAATTAAATTGGCTCAATTTACAACTCGCTTATGAGTTCGAAATTGGCTCAATTATTAGAAATTATTAATCTTTCTATACCATTTATGTCAAGTAAATATTAACAAGCTCGAGCTTGAGGTTCGTTAAGGTCGTTAACAAGCCAATATCGAGTCGAGCTGTGTTCGAGCCATAAAAAAATTGGTCAATCTCGAGTTTACAACGAACAAGCCGAGCTCGAGCTAGGTAAAGCTTTACTCGGCTCGGTACGTCAGAGCCGAGCATTCGTAATTTTCACAATTGTACTTACTAGGATTGAAGTGGCCGAAGATGACGTCAGCGATGGCAGCGCCGCCGGCCTCGCCGGGGAAACCAACCCAGAGGATGGAAGAGATTTTGTCGCTGGATTTGGCAAAGCTGACATCGATTCCTCCTCCGGACATGATGACAAGAATCACGGGTCCTTTGGATACGCTAGCCACTTGTGTAACCAAATCCTGTTGCTGTCCAGGTAGTGTAAGATCTGTCCTGTCCAGGCTCTCTGCTTCGATTGACAGATCCGTGCCCATCACGAGGATGGTCGCGTCGGCACCCGCAGCTGCTTTCTTGGCTTCTTCTACCTGAGCCGTCCCGCACGCCACGTTCTGGCATCCGGCGACGTATGTGGTGGCTACCGATGCTGTTAGGCCTTGTAGCGGTGTTGTGTACTTGCATGGCGTCCCTAACCAATGGTAACAAAAACACCTCATTAGCAAATTAGGGGTAGAAAAATGGAACTCCTCGTTTTCCGCGTAAAATTGTAATATTGTCGGGATTGGATAATACTACCGCAATTGAGTTCAGGAGGGATTAAGCAGTTTTCCGAAAATGAACACTCCTTGTTTTTCGTACAAATAACGAAATGGAATTGAAATCGTTAATTATAAGAAATGACTACACTACCCCTAGATTTTATTATATTAACCATGAATTATCCAAAATAAAATAATAGGGTCGTTTAACAAAAAAAAAAAATTAAAATAGTCTTGGATTTGGTTGAAATATTAGGGCCACAATTTTCGAATCCTAACGCGTGAAAAGGGATTTCAAAATAGGACATTTGGTGGTTTTCAAAGTGGGCCGACTCTCAAATCTATCCCATTCACGTACATGTTTAATGATTAGAAAATGAGGATTTGGCGAATTCCACCCACTTTGGCACAATCTAGCGGACTTCATTGGCACGGAAAACGAGGTAGTTTTGAAATGAGAGTATGTATATATGATTTACCTTCGTAATTGCCGATCATGGTTTTGGTGACGTTAGCGTTTGGTCCGATCACGGCCAAGTTCTTGATCGAGGTCGGAGAAAGGGGGAGCGAGCCTGCATTGTTCTTGAGCAGAACAATGCCCTGCCTTGCAGCTTCTCTGGCCAGCTCCTGATTCTCCTCTGTGCAAACATCTTTAGGACCCAACTTACCGTACAGTTGGCTCCTCGGATCACCATCAAAGAACCCGAGTCTCATTAATGTCGCGAAATTGTTCGATACGGCCTTGCTAATCGCCGATTCATCGACCAGCCCTGCTTTCACAGCTGCCTCTGTGTGCTCTCCTAGGAACGTTCCACAGTTCAGGTCCAATCCTGCCAATATGGCTTTCGCTGCAGCTTCTTCGGGTGTTTTCGTGTACCGTTGGGACTTGTAGTACACGTCTAGCGAGTCGCAATCCGACACAATGTAACTGTGCCATAGAGGAATTTTTGGTTAGGTACATCAAATTAGTGAAAAATGACTTATTAATGACCGGACCCAATTAAGACGCACCCATTCAACTTCCACTGGCCGCGAATCACTCCAGCGAGAAGGTCAGGATCGGCGCAAGTTGGAATTCCGTTGACCTGATTGTAAGAGCACATCACACTAGCCACATTGCCGTCGATCACACAGCTCTTGAATGGCGGTTGGAACGTGTCATCCATGTCCTGCTTTGTAACCTAATTCACAAAATTTGTCACATTTAAGAATACCACAAATTAGAAGTACACCACAATGTTTTGTTTCGATTCGCAATCCAACTTACAATGGCGTTAAAATGGTAACGATCGACCCCTTTCCAATTATCGACATCGTAGGCAGTGTAATGCTTGCAGCAAGCGGCAACCTTTAGGCGGTCCTCATCACCGTCGTCGCGCTGCTGGAGACCCTTGACATAGCCGGTGGCGTATTTGCTAGTGAGCAATGGGTCCTCCCCTGGAGTCTCTTGGGCTCGTCCCCATCTCGGGTCTCGTAATATGTTAATGTTGGGTGACCAAAATGTTAATCCTGCTAATCCTACATTGTGCATTGCTCTAGCCTCCGTGGACACCACCTTTGACACACACACAAATATTAATTAGGCATACAGATATGTAAGTTTGCATGTCATTATAATTAGGTACCTAATATATTAAGTGATGTCGAAATCATCCATTTCCGAGTCGAAATTATCCATTTCGACTCATGAGTCTCTGTGATGTCGATTGAGAAGGAAATTTATAAAAGTCGTTTTCAATTAGGATAATAATTAATTAGTAATTAATAATTAATAATTAGATAGACCAGACACAGCACCTACTACCACAAAGAAAAGCACATGCAATGCAAATCATCTTTCTTCTAAACAAAGTATAAGAAACTTGCAAGTTGCGCATCCTCCTCTCTCAACCGAAGGTGGGGCCCACCACTCCCAATGGGACCCGTGAACCATCCCGACGACAACAAAGAATCCGTCCAAGGATTGACAGCAGGCTGCCTACTTGTATATTTTTATTATTATTTAAAAGGAAAAATAACACTTTGGCCCCCTCTACTTTGCCAACTTAACAAATAGTCACCTATACTATAAATCATTTTTTTTACCGCCTTCCTATTTCAGCCACTTTGTTTTTTGGGTTTTTTTCATTCCAACTTTCGTCTTCTTAACTTTAAATCTAAACACATCCGTACGCCAACGGTGAGAGATGATTCGTATTTCGAACGGGCATAAAGACAATATTTATAGCAAAACTTCGATCTTCGGAGTTATTTTGTGGTTTCATATGATAGCTGCGATTTCTCTCGATTTGTAATTCAATGCACAAATCAAATCGGAGGTAGAAGATAAAGAGTTGGTATCGGAGACGAATTGGAGGAGGTATCACCAAGAATATTGTGAAATATGAAAAGTTTTGAAACCACATGTTTTATTTGTCAATTTTAACTTATGTTATTATTATATATATATATATATATATTCTCAATTGACATTAATTAAGCGTTAAGAGGACGAAATCTGGAACGGAAGGACCCAAAAGGCAAAGTGGTTGAAGTAGGAGGGTAAAATAAGCAATTTATAGTACAGAGGGCTATTTGTTAAGTTAGCAAAGTAGAGGGGTCAAAGTGATATTTTTTGTAATTAAAGAAAAAGCATACATACTCATGATTATTCCTTAATTAAACACACAAGTCTTTTTTGTTTATTTTGTATTTTATTCAAAGCGAGCCAAACCAATTATAAATCTCAAAATTTGATTGCCGTACCCATACAAGTTAAAGGATTAAGTTCCTTCCTAATCATTGACACGAGTAACCATTTCAAATTCATTAATAATAAAATTTAAATCAATTTATAATGCAAATCTGACACCTTACCAAGAATCATATGAATTATCATACGATAACACGACACGTTTACATCGTACACGCGACTCTACGAAACAAGAAGATCAAAATTTGGACGAACCACTTATTTCTAATAATAATACTATGATCGAAAATAAATTATAAAAATATTATTATTATTATTTATTACCTTGCCAATGGCCTGGAAGAGGGAAGTGTTGAAAGAGGCGGCAGTGAGGATGACCTGCGGGAAGCTAGTGGCGGCGGGGACCACATTCGAGAAGTGGGTCCCAGGACCAACGTACGACACACCGTGTAGAGCCTCCGACCACCACTCGTACTTTGGTATTCCCAACCTGTCCACGCTGCCGGCGTTGTTCACAAGGAACGTTATTTTCTCCGACAGGCTCAGCCTTCCGACCAGGTCCGACACCCGGTCGGAAACCGACATGGATGCGTTGCAGAACCCGAGGCTAGCTAAGGATGGAGTTTTGGCGACGTCGCAGGCGAAGACTGGGTTCTGGGCGTGGACGGCGGCGCCGTTTGAGGAGGAGGAGGAAGAAGGAAACGACGACGGCGGCGGTTTGCTCTGTTGTAATGCGAGATGCTCTGTTTGGAAACAGAGTAATGGCCGCCATTGGGAAAGAGATGAATGAGAAGGGGATGAATTGGTGTGTATAGGCACGTATGGTTTGGGTTCTTTATAGTAAAAAAAAAAAAAAAAGGAACTATTGTGCATACAGAGAGGAAGATGGAGATTCTGCTGACTGTTGTTTCGTAGCAACCCGTGAGGACGGATAATCGTGACAAATTTAACAAATATAATATTTGATTTATTAATTATAATCTTAAGGGAAAATAGCAGTTCGACTCCTCTACTTTGCCAACTTGACAGATAGCTCCCTATACTTTTTTTTATTCCCTCTTATTTCGATTACTTTGATGTTTTGGTCGTCCTTCTGTTCCAATTTTTGTCTTCGTAACATTAAGTATGGACACATCCACACCTGACGGTGAGAGATATCAGATGTAGGAGACGAAGAGCTGGTCAAGGAGGTAAATTGAAGAGTATGGTGAAATACGAAGGGTTTCAAAACCATACGTTTTATTCGTCGATTTCATCCTATCTAATTAAATATACTTATATTCTCAACTAAAAAAATGTTTTGTTCCCTCTTACTGCGATCACTTTGATGTTTTGGTCGTCCTTCTATTCCAACTTTTGTCTTCGTAACATTAAGTATGGACACATCCACACCTAACGGTGAGAGATATCAGAGGTAGGATACGAAGAGCTGGTCAAAGAGGTAAAATGAGGAGGTACCATGAAGAGTACTGTGAAATACAAAGGAATTTTAAAACCACACGTTTTATTCGTCGATTTCATTCTATCTAATTAAATATACTGATAATCTGAATTAAAAAAACGCTTAGTAAGCTAGTGCATGGCATTGGAAGCTAACATGGTGTAATGAATGCACGTTAATTAACATCATGAAGACGAAAGTTGGAACGGAAGGACCCAAACGACAAAGTGGTCGAAGTATGAGGAGGTAAAAAGAGCGATTTATAATATAGGGGGGCTATCTGTTAAGTTGGAAAAAATATAGGGGTCAAAGTTGCTATTTACCCTATCTTTTTATATGAATTTCAAGCCATGTATAGAATATAACAAAATCCAAAACCAGCTCGGGCCCCTTTTATTTGGGCTTTAGTGAAAAATTAAAGGACATAACGGGCCCTCTTTGACCTTCTTTTGTATACTATTAGGATGCTGTTGGGTTTATCCTTGGACCATTTTCCCCAAAACTCCAAGAGAAACCTTCGAATCTGAAAAAAATCAAAAATTGCAGAAACCTTAGGTTTATATTTTTAATTTTTATTTTTTTTTAAGGTTTTTAAGTTGATTAGTCATTTAGCTTGAATTGGGCGTTTCAGACAAATCAATTACTCCCTCTCCAACCATTGATTCATGACAAAGCTTCATTATCGATCATTAATGAAAGAGCACTCGAGCAGAGATGGTGACTTCGCAGTGCATTTGGGTAAATAAATCCAAATCTAGTTATCTACACTAAAATAGTTATTAATCATTACATCTTGATATTTTTTTAGCCTATCTATATCTAAATACATTAATTTATTCTACTTTTTAAAATTAGCTACCACATGAAAAACCCTCCATTTTCGTCGTGATTGCCTTCCCATCCGCCACATGATGTGTCGGATCTACTATTGTGAGGACCCTATTAAGAGTCTTTATATGAGGACACTCTTTAGAGTCGTTGGATGATGATCCTAATCTAACTACAAGGAACCAAGTGTGGACAAAAGGGAAAATGGGGTAATTAATTCAAAGTGGAACCAAAACGGGAATTTAAAAAAGGTGTGTCAATTAAGCAATTTACCCTAATACACATTTCATATTAATCATTGAATCTTTATTATATAAATTAAGGGTGTAAATTAGTGTCCTTATATAAGGACACTTTGAGAGTCCTCATATTAGTAATTGCCCGATGTGTCATCCTCCAAGCCATCGACCGCCACACTATCCACCACACGAAATTTCTGATCCAAAAGCTCCACCACAACCTCAAACCCACCACCGCACCACTCCAGATTCGACAAAACCACCACAAATGTCGTACTACTCTTCTATTGGCAGCGCCCCACCGTCTCTCACATCTACAATGATGATTCCAGATCTGATCTAAGTCGAGACCCTCGACATCGATGATGATGATTCCGGTTCTATCCGAATACTTGTATTAGAATATTATACTCTATCTTGTGTCCTGATTATCTCAAGTACCAGCAGTGACAAAGCCACGTTATATCGAGTCATTTTCTATTTATTTTGAAACTCATATAATTTTGATCACTATTACAACTATATAAAACAGACTTTGTCGCACAACACAAGTGGTGTGTGTTTTCTTTTAATTTTTCTTTTTCTTTTGGAGTAGCATAAGATAATTAATGTGATCATACCGACGTAGAAACATTATGCACGCACTTAATAACAATGGTTGAAAAGAAAAAGGTACCAAAAAGAAAATAATCTGTCACAAGTGGATGTTTTTACATTTTTGTCAGGGAAGTACCAAGTGGGGGTGTGGAATCTTTCCTATGACATGCATATATTTTTGTGAAATTATTGCATTTATATATAGTCACTAAATATAGATAATCTAACACAACCATCACTTAATTTGTTCATATAGCGGTACATATACACTAACTCAAGTGTTGATGACTATAGCTCATGCTCTTGGTGGTCCGACCATCCATCCGCCCAACCAGGTCGATCACCAAGCCCATAAGCTCAATACCTGGACATGCATTGCATCTGGCCGCACTAATCCTAGGGCGATCATACCCTCCATCCTATAACAGACATGATCTCAACAAAGTTGGGTCGTAAGTTAACCGGCGACACATAGTGACTCGGATCTTATCTCGAGAATATATAAATAGCAAGGTGACCCATTTATCTCTCATACTCTCTCATATGTTAAACATTCCGATCACTCAACCAAACGCTTACTACTTTCTTAATATCTTGTCTTTACAACGTTCAAGGAGACTATAGTTCTTGGTCATGCCTTTGGATTAACTAATGTCCCTGTGAATTGTTGGGTGCTATTGGGCCTTCTCACCCCAAAAGTTAGCTCATGAGGTGAGGTTTTCTCTCACACTTATATAGTGCACCCTACCCTTCCACTTTCCGATGTGGGATAACCCAACAACCTCTCATTCACACATCGGTTTTTCAGTAGGCATTACCCATCTATTGGCTATGACCGCACCCTCCTCAGTCCCTCGGTAGGCATTACCCATCTACTGGCTATCACCGGACCCCCCTCAGTCCCTCGGTAGGCATTACCCATCTACTAGTTTTGATTGGATCACAGGGAACCACTATTGGGTACTATTGGGCCTTCTCATCCCAAAAGATAGCTCATGAGGTAAGACTTTCCCTAACACTTATATAGTGCACCCTGTCCCTTCCACTTTCTGATGTGAGATAACCCAACATGAATAAGTTTCAATCTCTGACGAATGAGGTATGCAGACAGTTCGTGTTGGTATTCTTTCGTGATATTTTAACCTTTGGTCGCTCTATTAAGGACCATCTTTGTCACCTCCACTATGCGATTGTTGTGCTCAAAGAAGATCAACTATTTGCCAAACATGAGAAATGCACATTCATGTGGTGGTAATTCATAATTTAGGCCACATAATCTCAAATCAAGGCCTCATACAAGTCATGATATAGTGGTCGATACTTGTTCCTACATTGGACTAAGGTACACCCTCAATTCCAACAACTCCATTTTCTTTGAGACTGGACAAGCAACATCACGAGGCTTCCTCCAAGACCACCAAGGACGTTGTGTAGCAGATTCTCTAAGCCTTAGTATTTTCCCAATTACAAGGGTAAGTTGAGGGCTCAAGATTGTAATTGGTTTGGTCCTGGGTTATCAATGACGGTTTGACTAGTCCGACTGCGAGCCGGGCCCCCCTCCGGCACCGATAATTTCCGGTTCAATCCCAGTTCGACCTTGATTTTCCTATTAAATCTTTGAACCCTTGACCTTGCCGGCTCGACCCCCCGGTCCGGTTCTGAAAACCATGGTTTGATAAGATCTAGGCTATTGTAAAATACAATTCCAAATTAACTTTTTTTTTGCGTTGTCACGCTTCCCCAGATGGATGATCATGAGGACCACGGTCATGCGGCTACCTTGCACCACATTGTTGAGCTTCTCTGACGTGATTGAGAGGTGCATATTATCCATGTTTATCAAGAGCGTAATCATGTTGTTGACCATTTAGCTAATAGAAATCATTCTTTCAGGTTGATTTTCGGGGTCGTTTGGTATGGGTGCTATTGATATTAATAGCACCCAATACCATGTTATTGATCATTATCATTGTTTTTTGAACCTAATTAGCTAGCTAAAGAACTCTTAAAATGGGTATATAGATATCCACCTCAAGAGGTGATTATCTTAGGGGAGGGTGATAATCAAAATTTCGGACCAATATGCCCCCTGTACTTTTCATTTATTACATGCCATTCATTACTATCACTTTACCCTCTCCACCAACTCATCTTCACCGACTTCGATTTAGCTTCCGATTTACCCTCTCCAGAAACGGCTGGAGATCGACGCAAATCTTCGATTCAGCTTCCGATTTCGATACCAGAGAGTTGGAGAACGACGAGGAGCTTCCACGACGTTTACGGCACGTTGGTAAGTCCCTTTGTTTTGCAGTCGATCTTCTCTCTCCATAGTCTGTAAGGTCACCGACTCTGCCGTCGATCTCCAGCCGTTTCTTCGTTGCCGATGACGACTTTCGATTTCAGCTCGCGACGATATGATATGGGTTTAGGGTTTAGAGATAGATGAGTTCTTTGTCCTTTTGTAGTGTCCATTCAGCTGCTTTTGTAGTGTCCATTCAGCTCGCGACTTTCGATTTCAGCTGCTTCATTCTTCAATCAACAAATATGTAGGACTGCATAAGTAATCAGCATCATGTTTTGTGTCCAAGTTAGCAGTCGACAATCTTTGCTTGAGTCGAACCGTTGTCTGATCTGTACTTCAACTTGGCATGATACTTTGTTTTCTGCTTGACAGCTTGACGAAATGGCGAGGGCGTACAGAGCATGGTCCGACAAAGAGGAGCGTTTCTTCTTCGACATTCTATTGTCTCTACAGGAAGCAGGAGCTTTGAAGGGTGGGACGTTACAGAAACCTTATGGCTATACAGATATTGAGAAGCAGCTCAAGGTTCTTGCGCCAGACACGAAGCATACTGCAGAGAGTTGCAAGACCAAGTTCCGGTACTTGAAGCTGAAGTTCCATGCCCAGTTGGACCTCATGAATGCTTCGGGAATGGGTTGGAACCCGGACAAGGGCTGCTGCGAGTGTGATCCTGATGTGTTTGCTGGTTGGGTGAAGGTACGATCTGCACACGTTACACATATGTTACTTTGTTCGGATATGGTGGACATATTTGATGGGGTTTCTCATGTCATGCTTTGCAGAGTCACAAGCAGGCTGCCGGGATGAACAATACTCGTCTCCCTTATTGGGATGAGCTCTGTAAGATATTCGAGGTTACACGGGCGGATGGGAGCAACAGTATGACCGCCAGGGATGCAGCAAGCCGCCTTGAGGTCAGATCAGACGTGAGAGATCGTTTGATGCCTACGCTGCTGAAACAACCCCAGTGATGGAGGATCTCATAAATGAAGGCTATGACATGAATGCTGAAGGATTGATAGACGTCGAAGAGGATACCGCTACTAAGGACGTCAAGAAGATACCGCGACAAAGGGAGTATCAGACAAGGGTAAGGGTATGTCGTCTGGTTCGAAGCGGTCCCGTCAACAGGCGACCGAGAACTGTTTCAATCAATGAGCAAATGGCTTCTTTCCAGGAGAGTATTGCGAGGACTACGAGTAACATAGAGCGTCTCACCAATAATTGGTGTATGCCAGAGGATGTCGCTAGTAGACGACAATTCCTGGTGGATGAGATCAACAGGCTGCCAGGGATTTCATATCGACAGGGTTTGAAGGCCATTAGGATTCTCATGAAGGATCCTGCCGATTGGGAGACGTTCTGCATGTTACCGACGGACGAGATGAAGGAGGACTTCATCCTTACCGTTCTAGAGTAGTACGACAGTCACGAAGGTGGGAAAGGGTAAGTGGTGGATTAATGTTTTGGGGGTGGAACACTTTGGGGGTAAGTGATAGAGCCCTATAGGATCATGTCCGCTAGGATCTTGGTGTTGTATTAGGTAAGTAGTAGTACTGCTTGTTAGGGTGTAGGGTTTAGCCTGATAGGATCCTGCTTTCAGTGTATGCTTGTAAGTGTAATATGAAAAGGACAAAACGAAGGGTACCATTGTAAATGTCCTAAACTTACCCCCTAATCCAATAGCACCCTAAACAAACAGAAAATTACACTCTAAACCCATTCACCCTCCAATATCATGATATCTCGAATATCATGATATTCGAGATATCACGTACCAAACGACCCTTCATTATATTTAGCATATCAATCTTACGTCAAACTGATTTTCTTATGACCAACTCGATATATCTTAAACTCATTTGATTATAAATGAAGATTAAGATGCACTAGCTCGGTATAATAAATTGTTATTGTTTTATATAGAATACCATCTGCAAAATACAATCATCACCATCCAATCCAACGGCCTATATAAACAATCATGGCCGTCGATTTATTTAATATACTAACCACCATGTTTAATGCTTTCTTCATTTCTTAAGTCTATTAGTTTAAGACCTTAGCTTGATCAAATTAAACGATATTTAACATTAATACATTAAAAAAGAAGATTAAAAGAAAACAAATCAAAATAAATAAATAAACAAATTACACCAAAAACGACAGCCACACTTCCCACAAAACGGCATCATTATTTACATAATATTTTACTAACGGGCTTCATAAAGTTACGGTTTGATCCTCCATTTATTTAATATATTTAATACATACGACGCCGCATCACCATATCATTCAGCGATGCTTGGTCCTCGTGTCCCCACTGTACATCCTGCCAACGCAAAACGACACCGTTAAGTAAGGGGAACAGATCTGATCCAAGGGCTGCAAATCGATGGTAAAGAATAAACAAATTACCAGTCATAGACGGTGGGAGAGTTAGGCTGAGGGTTGTCGTACATGGCATGACCGGACCTTGTGGCGAGGTTGCTCCCTGGGTTGAACACGCTCCTCCACACGTTGTCCTTCGTCGCCGATCCGGGCGTCGCCGGCGTCGACGGGCTCGCCGGCATGGTCGGGGACTTCTGCAGCTTGATCCCTCCAGATTCCCCTTCTGCACACGTATGATTAGTTAGATTTGAATTCAGGAATCAGAATGAAATTAATTCGAAGAATAGGGTAATGACCGGAGAGGGGCTTGGTGCCGATGCGACGGAGGCGGCCGAGGCTGTTGTCAGGCTGAGGACCAGCTACGACGTCGTCCCAGAGATTATCAAGCAAACCCATATTGTTCTTTTGTTTGATTTCTTCTTCTTCTTTGTGATTTCGTTCTGTTTTTGAATGTGTAGTGTGATGTGAGATTCCATTTATAGAAGGGGATGAATGATTGATGGAGCTAAAAATATCTAGAGCAGTTTAAATAAGGTGATGACTATAGGAGAAAAGAACACTTTGGACCCTCTACTTTTCCAACTCAACAAATAGCCCTCTATACTATAAATGGCTCTGTTTACCCCTCCTACTTTGACTACTTGGCCATTTTGGTCATTCCATATTAAATTTAGTCTTCTTAACATTAAATCTGGACACATCCACACACCGACAAAGATAGTTATTGGGGGTAGGAGACGGAGAATTGGTTACGGAGGTAAATTGGGAAGGTATCACGAAGAGTATGGTGAAATACAAAGGATTTTAGAACCACGCATTTTATTCGCCGATTTCATCTTATCTAATTATATATACTTATATTACCAATTAAAACACAGTTAGTAAGCTAATATATGACTATTGGAGCTAATGTGGTGTACTGATTGTGGATCAATCAACGTCACGAAGACGAAAGTTAGAGCAGAAGGACCAAACGAAAAAAATGCTCGAAGTAGGAGGGGGTAAAAAGAGCGATTTAAAGTATAGGGGGCAATTTGTTAAGTTGGCAAAGTTGAGGGGGCAAAATGCTATTTTCCCTAAAAATTAACACTGAAATAGGGAATTGGATAAGGATGAAGTTTATGGTGGAGAAAACGACAAAAAAGAGTAGGGTCAAATAATTAGCAATTGGATTAAGACAAGTGTTGGTTGATGATACTAATCAATTATTAGAGAGCACTCCTTTGTCCTATTCTTTCGACAAGTCTGGGAATCTACACTCATGTAATTGGAGATTGGATTAACGAGATCATTAGTTAAGGAGTTAAGGGTTGTTTTTCGCTAAGAATTGGTTCGGAGAGAATTGAAATTCTAGTCTATTTCGAGAATAGATCGTTTGGATAGGTGAATGTGGGAGATTGTTGAACTGAAAAAATAAATATAAATAAAACAAACAAAACAAAAGAATATGACAAATACCAAAATGTCCCAACTTTAATCCTTACATCCCCAATAACGAGGACATTTTTGTCATCTTACTTTAAATTCACCATAGAATGTGAATTCTCACATTGTCACCAGAGAATTCAATTTTAGGCAATTATCACCATTTTTTTTGCAAAACAAACAGTGTATTTAGCTGAATTCTCTAAACCCTAGAAACTGGGGCCCAATTCTAGGCAATTCTCACCCCCTCAATTCACTGGCACAAACGAGCCCTAAATATATATTGAATTATTTGTATGGATGTATTTAGATTAATTTCAAATTGCTGTTTTAATGCAGCTAGTGTTTTTTGCACAAAATGTGGCATGAACAACTTGATAATGCAATGTTATTTTCAATGGGACACAATTTCTTTTGAAGAATTGAATTACACATTGCCTTCAAGGTGACATATATATATAAATTGGGTACAATTTCATAATCTATAAAAATCGACTAAAGATTAACGCTCTAATCGTACTCTGTACGAGTTTGAATAATCATGGAGATTATGAATTCAAAGTCTTGTTACTATTTATATTTTATACATGTTTTGTATGTGGCATTTAATTTTATTAATAAAGACCTAAACATCATGTTGCATGATTTTTTTTTTTGTTTTGTTTTGTTTAACTTCATGTGTTCTTTGTTGACGACTAGATTTGTTGCTTTCACGAGTTTTAATGGGCTCGACGATTTATATTTCGCAAACAATGAGTCGCGTGATTTGCGAAAAAATTAAGCCCATGCAAAAAATTAGACTACGAGAGATGCTCATTTAATTTGGAGGTCGATTATTCATCTCTGGAATTACCGTTTGTTTTCTCGTATGATTGTTGATTACAAAATGAAAAGTAATATCCTGATTTTAATAGCAATAAAAAATGGATATTTGTGTAGTTGAATTATCACAAGGCATGATTTGGATGTCCAATCGATTTTCACGACAATAGATCACATGCCAAGATCAGCTGTTTACAATTTTACGCGAACAAAAATTGTAGTGATTTCATATTCACATATTTCAAATAACAAATCCAAATACAAAATACTGAATCTAAATATATCTATCTAATTACCTATCTAATTGAAATCCGCCGGTTTTGTGTACCCTGTTTTGCTCGAAAAAACAAGGGAATTGGATCAAATAGGAATTCAACAGAATTCCTGACTTAATTACTGCTCGAAAAACGACCCTAAAACGGACTAGGTCAAAGGAATTGAAAGCATTTAGACTCATTCATTCCCAACCGATTTTAAGGGTTTTTTTTGAAGAATTCTTAAGGAATTGAATGGTTAAACATCCAAAAGAAAGTGAGTAATTAGGTAAGCAGTACCAATACCGACACCGAAATACAATAACAAACATACTACTACTAAACGACAAGACAATATAAAGAATTGCAAGGATAGCGATCAAATTCGGAATGAGATATTTTAATAAAAAAATTCCTTGTCATTTACATGAAAAAGATCAACACAAAACAATGGTCACTGTCGATTGACTTGTTCCTCAATTCACTATCAAAGTTATCATCAAATCGATCTTGGAAGATGCTCCATTACTCGTGCGGAAATGAGAGGTGGGATTCGAGAATTCGAAAACTGGAGATGCTGCCGTCAATTTCCTTCTGCATGGTAACCTTTCACACCAACATGTTAGTTTGGTTGTCAGATTCCAGAGACTCGGAGAGAAAGACTGGGAGCTTCGAATCATACACGTTTATCGTGAGGCTAATCACCTCACAAATTGTCTTGCGGCAAAGGTCACGCCCTTCAGTGTGGAGTTTCAGCTAGAATGGAGAGTGACGTGGATGTCAAGAGATGAGAAACTTATGATGATGCAAGAGATGTGACAAAGACGACGAGATGTATTCTAGGTTTTTTATTAAGCAAAAGAACCTTTCATTTAACATCCCGAAAAAGGGCAGAAAGTACATCATGGATAGGCCATGTCCTCACAAATAAGCGACTGTCTCCCGTCATCAGGAAGGGTACCCGCTTAACACCCAAACAGCTTTTCCATTAAATCTACGAGGAATGAAAAAAACTGAAATGTGGTCGTAACGATCTAAAACCACTCTCGGATACTTCCAAGATATCTAGGTAGTCAGTCTGCTATCATCAAGTCCTTCGAATATCACATTCAGTTCTTATTATTCTCTTTTTGTAGCAAAAACAGAAAGTGAAGTGAAATTAATGGATCTTATCCGTTGATTCTGTTCTTTGGTTTCCGATAATCCCAATCAAGTCATTGAATCTTTGGCCCAAACTCCAATGCATGAAAAATACAGAGACGGCGACTTCGTTAATCAGACAAGAACATGAAAGGGTTTTCGATCAATTAAATTTAATACTATAAAACGCTCCAAGAAACAGTCAAAAGACGGCAAACAAACCAGTAAAACAGAGCACACAACATAAGTACAATACAAATACCTTAGCTCCATTCACTTGTGTATATATACCGTTTTGGAGGTCTAGCCAGTAAGCTTTCCGGCAGAGAATCAATGGCGCCCATCCCTCGAAACATCAAGGTCGGTCTAGACTTTGCAGCAGATCAAGAATCGGGGGATTCTATATCCTTTTCAGGCTTTGTATGCATTCAAGATCAGCAACCAGGAAAGGGAGCCAGCAGCTTAATGAAGGAACAGCAGGCTGATGATGACGAGTTTGAGTTCAGTCGTACCATAACAAATCATCGTAGTAATTCATCGAGCAATGAGCCACCCATCTCTCCTGGAAGGATGAAGCTTCGAGATTTCCTGTGTCAGAAAATGCACTCCCAGGTGACGCAGAGCCCTCCTGAAGAAGCAGCAGCAGACATTGTTGTGTTATGCAATGACAAGAAGAAACAGCTTGAGAAGAACAACAATACCATACCAGAGATTCTTCCTCATCGAAATGAGAGGAACAAAGCGACAAAGAAGTCCAAGTTGAAGTTCTTGCAGTCGTTCTTCAAACCGTTTCAGGATTGTCGTCCTCGGAACTCTGCGGTCAAATCTAATGATCAATCAAGTTATGTTAGCTGACGAGTCAAGTTCTTATTTTCTTTATACGGGTGATGAGTTGACGAGTTTCGACCATGTTTCCCAACTTGACATAGGTTATAGATCCAGGTAATAAGCTTTTAGCAAATCATTATACTATTCCCCAGGATGAAGCAGATAGTTTGCTGCTAATGCAGCATTTACCAGGCGTCAAGTTTTGGGAATTGTAACTCACAGTAAGCATGTAAATTCCATTGTCTTTATATTGCCTACTGTTACTTCAAATGTTCATGTTCTAAGTAGCTAACAGATCCAGATTAAGGCTTCTCGTTACAATTAATCAGATGTACAGTTGCACTAACTAGTTAGTCCTCAAATCGAGGCTCATATTTATATCCCGCCCCTGGAAAGACTGTGGAGTGTTTAGAACTCTATCCAAATTGCTCTTCCTGTAGTCTGGACGGTTCTCGTTATCCCGAAATGCAACTTCATTTGGTTGATGCTGATGTTGGGGAGAATGGTTATACGAACACGAGTTCAGATGACTTCTTGTGGATTGCCTGTTGACAGGGGTAGAACATATCTTGTTGCAGCCTTGTTCTTCAAAAGTTTGGTTGGCCGGCCTTGGCCAACGTAGGATGATCGATGAATTAGGCTGGTAAAATGCCAGGAGCAGTGGCATTTTGCCAAAGATGAAAGCTTTTGGTACGAGAGAAGTGCAGACTGGTAGTTCAGAGGAGGCCATTTCTCTAACGAGTATAGCTTAGCAGCTCGAATTTACGAGGAGCTGGCTTATTTGGAAAACTCTGATCATCATAATGATTAGAGTTTATTTGGGGTTTCTGGGTCGTAAGCTTCATGATTAAATTTACAACTATTCATCAGCATCAGCATCCTCTGTTCCTTCTTATTGTTCACATCAGCATCAACCTGGTATGGTGCCGTCACAACCATCGCCATTCTTGTTATCCATCATCATTTACCGCAATCTGTCGGTATCTCCTTCGCTTGCTCTACAGTGGTGGTTGAGAAAGATTGCCATAGCTTCGCGCTACTTTGCCAGAATTTGACTTCGATGGGTTTTTGCAGAGGTTCAGGTAACCGAAAGCAAAACTTCCGGTTAACCAAAAACAATAGCTATCTACTTCTACGATTCTTAGCTTGGCAGTTTCGGAACCGAAACCACAACACAGCTTTCTAGTTAGTTAGTATAGTAGTTAGCCAGACGAAAAATAGATAAGAGGCTACACAGAAACAGCAAAGGCACTCTTCAGCCGCATTCAACAAGGAAATAATTCAATTGACATAAGTTACACTTGCGCACAAACCTGGGTTTTTTTCCTTTTAATTTAACTGATTCTTAACAAGCTCAATTCCTACTTTCTTCTCTCCAGAGCTCGAAACCGAGATTTCATCATTTGCAGTGAAGACCACCATAGTCTGCTACTGTGTTTCAGCATGTCAAGATTTTCCATACCTAGCAGCATATCCCTGCAAGCGAAAACAGAAGGTAACAGTTCAATGCACTAAGCATAGAAGAAATGTTAAACTTCAGTAATGCCCCTCCTAGAGCTTACCTCTATTAGTTTTTCAAGCTTCGGCCGCGAAGACTGCAGATAATGTTTAATTGACTCGGCCGTCGTTGGCACTTGATGGGGTTGCATTGTGCTCAGAACCTTTTCGGTGGACTTTCTAACTATGGTGTTGTGTGCGTCCTTACTGAGATGGCCTTCCCTCCATGTCGGTTTCAACAACTCTTTAACCAAACTGATAAGAGCAGTACGGAAGTGTCTTGGGTATTTTGATTCTTTATGCACTTCCTGGTCCATCTTTCCATCGGCATCCATGCTATCCGCCTTATTTCTGCGTCTTGACCCGTCACTTCTAGGTTTATGATCGACATCGGCGTGGTTACTAACAGACGCGATTTCTTCTTTCGGCATGGTGCCACTCTGATCATCAGCCAACTCATCAACGTCCATTGGAGTCCCATGTTTCAAGGATTCTTTGTCAGGCGCACCACAATTGTTATCTGATGTACTCCCATGGAATCTGTGATGATGAGGTATGGAACTTCTTTCATCGTTCACTTCGGGGCTAATGGTCTGATTCGGGAAGAGATCACCTTTTACTGCTTGACTTGAAGCCTTCTTGCTGGAGATTCTGTTGCTAATGAAAGAGAATTCAAAGGATTTGACTATCCCACTGGGTGAGTCGATGCTCTCGCGTAGAGGATCATACTGTCTTGTCGGGGATGACTTAACTGGGGTAATGAGAAAAGATGGTTGGAAAGGCACAGATGGTTCCCAGTCGTCACAGGAAACACTTGGTTTACGTCCTGCAAAACAGCAATCCAATAATATAACGGTTTACAGGATCAACTTCTCATCCTAGAATTGCAACAAAAGGACTTTGGCATATACAATTGTGAGCTTACCACTGCCAGAAGTAGTGCCAACACAATCATCATCCATGTAGGCACTCCTTGGGCGTATTGAATTGTCGATGCCGTTGAATAATGAACTCGAATTCATGTCATTGTATGACCTTGATTTCAAATCCAAACCACTTGAAGAGCATCTGTTTTCTGGCAGCAATCGATTGTTAAGCAAAAAGGAGTTTCCTCCATTAAGTGGAGACAAAAAGCTTCCGTGGTCATTAGGTGGCCAGCCTCTGGCAAGATTCTCTGTCCTTATGTCTTTCATGGGAGGAGGAAATACAGAAGCATCTTTTGATGCGAGGCTCCAGGACTTATGGGGGATACCATTAGATAAACCCTCTCGCTGAAGGGATGTTGATATTGCTTTTCCTCCCATCTGTGCAGCCATTTGGCTGTCGAAAGAAAAACGAGAAGTGATGGCATCCTTTCCAGTTGAAGAAAATGTTGGTTTTGTGAGATCAGGCAACCTTGTAATTGGCCTAGTGCTTGTGGAGCCTGTTAAGAAAGCATTTATGCAAAAATATTAGTCATAACACTTTGTCCAATTAATATATGAACTACGATTAAAAAGTCTTCAGAAGCAATATACAAATTAATGAAATGGTATACCTTCTTTAACCTGGTCTCTGCTTGAGCTTGCCGCAGCTGAATCTCCCTCAGCCTTCCCATCAGAATTACTAACTTTGTTCTTTACATGAAGAAATTTACATGAACTCCCTCTTATACACCACCCTCTTGCAAAAAAGTCACATACAAGTGCTTGGCGTTTATTTGAATTGTTTAACTCCGTAGCTGGGGATGAACTTCGGTTCCTCAATCTGGAAATCAGTGTATTAGAAAGAAACTAGCAGTATCACTCAAAATAATCAGAGATCAAGAAGAAAGTAAAGCAGATTGGTACAATATCACACATCTAAAAATCAAAGCCAGTATCACTGAACCTTGAATTTGGTTGTTTGATCTCATTGTCTGATGGTGCAGCTGTATGTTTAACTTGTTCAGGAATCATATCACCATTGTCTGATGGTGCAGCTGTATGTTTAACTTGTTCCAGAATCATATCAACATTATCTGATGGTGCAGCTGCACGTTTAACTTGTTCCAGAATCATATCAACATTATCCCCAACCTCTGCACTCAAGCCCTCAAAAGGCTTAGTAGCCAAGGGTTCATCATCACATACAAGATCTTTCGTATCACCTGGAACATTAGAATTGTTTCCAGATTCCGGGAGCTTGGAATCCCCATCATTCATAACCGAATTGTCACCATGCATTGACGGCAAGGCAATTGGGGGACTAGGTAATGTGAAATTACAAGCAACATCTTCCATGATGGGAGAAATTGGGGAAGCATCTTTCGGAAGTTGAGGTAGAGGTTGTAAACCAGATCGCACCTCATTCTCCTGGGACTCCATAACTTGATTGACATCTACATTGGTGAATAACTATATCAAGAAAGGAGGTAGAGCTAATATCTAAGTGACATACATTTGAACTCTTTAGTCTAAGCAGCTAGAACAGCAGATATCCAACAGCGTAGATAAGTTAGATTACTCAAACGCAGAAATTTGCGGTTGTGTACAATACAGTTTGCTTACAGGTTGTTCAACATAATGCACAAAAACTGAGTTCAGTAAGATACAGATGTTTAGCTCCTACAGAAGTAATGCGATTGAAAAACATTGAAAATTGAGAATCTTGCAACCAATTGGAAACATTGCCAGTTCAATTATTATACAGTTAAACTGACCTTGCACTTTCTCGTTGGCCTCCTGAGCTGATGCTAAAACCTCCTTTTCCTCCTTTTGAATTTCATCGACTTTTCCCTCTTCTTCTTCTTCTTCTTCTTCTTCTTCCTCCTCCTCCTCTGCTCCTTCTTCTAATTCTTCTGCTTCTTCTACTTCTTCTTCTTCCAATTCCTCGAATTCATCTCCTTCTTCTAGCTCTTCTTCTCCTTCTTCTTCTTCTTCTTCTTCTTCTTCTACCTCTTCTTCTTCTTCTTCTCCAACTTCTTCCTCTACCTCCTCCACCTCTTCTTCTCCTCCTCCTCCTCCTCCACCTCTTCTTCTTCGACTTCCTCTTCAATCTCCTCATACTCTTCCACCTCCTCCTCCTCCTCCTCTTCTTCTTCTAGTTCTACAGATGAATCGGAATCATTGCGAGATAGGTCGGGGGAGCGCGCGGGAATCGAAGTCGTCGGCGCCATTGATAATCGACTCAGACACGTGATCTCCAATGTCAGCAAACAGGTGCGAATTCACCGGGGGAAGAAAGATCAGCCGCCGCCGGAACCAGCAGAAGCGAGAGAAGTAATGGCAAGGAGGGAAGGAGATGATTGCGCTTGAGAATTTTCGCAGAGCTCTCTGGGCGACGACGATGAGACACTGTTACTGTTCTTCACGGATCCGTTAAACATTTTATTTTATTTTATGTTTACTATTTAAGGACTTTCTTCGCTGAATCTGCCTTGTTTGGGCAAAGTATATGGGCCTGTTACTTAATTGGGCTAGGCCTCAAACCCAGATTTAAATGAGTTGCAATGAGTGCCGACCCATTCTTGACCGGCTTAAGCCCACAAACTATACAAGGATCTTTTTTTGCCCATAGGTAACTCCCAGTAGGGCTGGAGAACAGGGCGGGTTCGGGTACCCTAGCTCTAACTATCACGGGTTACGAATACCCTAACGCTTGAAATTTATTTCAAATCCCGAACGGGGTCGGGCACCCACGGATACCCGAAGTAAACTACTGAGAGCTTGAAATTTACGAAGAATATAAACATTCACTTATTCAACTACTGTTTAAAAAGGATACAAATAGGACATAAGTAACATAATAATAAAATATAATACAACAATTCGAATCATGCTAAATGATCCGACTTACAAGTTGCAAATATAATTCCCTCATTAAATTCAACTATTGTTTGTGAGAATGATACATTGTCTTCATTTTCATTATGTAAATGGTAAACATAATTTAACTTACAAAGTAAAAATAGGACAAAAGAATGTAATATAATATAATACAACAAAAGGATCCAACTTACAAACAAGGGGAATATATATGTTACTGAGGGAGATATACGTCTCTCGCTCATTTTTTGGCTTTTGGGTTGGAATTTGGGTAATTTGGTATCATTCGGGTATTTCCCGAACGGGGTACGGGTACCCCTAACTCCTTAATTACTTATACAAACCAGAACTCAAACGGGTTTCGGGTACCCTAACCCCGCACGGGTTCGGGTAATCCCAAACCTGTATGGGTTTACTTCCAGCCCTAACTTCCACAGGAATCTAATAGATAATTATACATTCATTCTAACTATCCACCCAAACCGACACTACAAGAAAAATCACAATTTGTCACAGTTTTTGAAACCGTGACTAATTGGTCACGGTTTTATAAAACCGTGACAAATTAGTCACGGTTTATTGATAAACCGTGACCATTAGTCACGGTTTATTGATAAACTGTGACTATTTTGTCACGGTTTATAAAAATCGTGACAAATTAGTCACGGTTTCACAAAACCGTGACTAAATCTGTCACGGTTCTAATGAAAACCGTGACAAAATTAGTCACGATTTTATTAAACCGTGACTAATTTTGTCACGGTTTTCATTAAAACCGTGACAAAGTCAGATTGAAGATCGTGCCACATGCGCCACGTTGGCAATCCGTGCCACCTTCTTTATTCCAACCCATTAATTATTCCATCCCCACAACCATCTCTCTCCTCCCATCTCCTCCCAACTACTTCCACCCAACTCATCTCTTCTCATCTGAAACAAACTTCTTCCATCCAACTCCTCTATTCTCATCAATCCAACTCCTCCGCTCATCTCTATCCCGCCTCCATATTCCATTCTCTCAAACACCAAAGCTCTCTTCCATTCTCAAGCACCGGCCGCCGTTTTCCCCTCCGACGGTGAAGAATGATTTGGATCAGAGGAGAGTCTCCTCAAATCCCTCCTCTCTTCATCTGTCGGAGTCTGAAATCAGAGGGAAGGAGGAGCCTCCGACGGACTAAAATTTGTGTTTTCTTGTAGTGCGAGTGATTCACCATTCCTCGACTTGGGAGACATCAGAGAGCTTGACGTGCCACATAATGAGCAGCTCTGTTTACTGAACGTGAGATCATCAGTAGGCAGAAGGAAGGAAAGGACTCAAGGAACTACCATATGTCAGCAACGGTAGGTCCACCACTACAAGAAAATGTCAATTTAACAGCAGAAGCTTAACAGCGGCCAGAATTTTGCCGCTGTTAAATTGAAAAACACGGAAATTTAACAGCGGCCACTTAGCCGCTGTTAAATTAGAGAGTTTAACAGCGGCTTCCGGCCGCTGTTAAAATACTAAGCCCTGATTGGCTGAAACAGATGGACGCGGATAGCTCCCA
Organism: Linum lewisii; assembly: GCA_034768395.1. Classification (NCBI taxonomy): domain Eukaryota; kingdom Viridiplantae; phylum Streptophyta; class Magnoliopsida; order Malpighiales; family Linaceae; genus Linum; species Linum lewisii. Next base: position 4,334,167 of record CM068298.1, on the reverse strand, counting down.
ATGAAATCAGGACCGTTGATTTAATATCAACGGTCCTAATTTCTTCATCCCAAAGAAACCCTAATCGGCCACTTCTTCTTCTTCTTCTTTCTTCTTCTCCCCTGATCCGCGATCCCGCCGCCGCCGCCGGAATTTTGCCGCCGCCACTTCTTCTTTTCTTTTTTCTTCTTTTTCTTTTCTTCTTCTTCTTCCGATCAAGGTGGAGCCGCCTGCGTCGAGGAAGAGAAAGAGGAGGAGGAAGAAGAAGAGGAGAAGGAGGAGGAGGAGGAGGAAGAAGAGGAGGAGGACGACGACGACGACTGCCGGAGTTCCGGCTCAATCGCCGGAGCTCCGGCTATTACTTTAATCGGCGGCATCATTTAACAGCGGCTATAGGCCGCTGTTAAATAAATCAATTTAACCGCGGCCTATTTAACGGCGGCAGTCGCGCTGTTAAATACTTTTAGCATTGGTCATTTTAACAGCGGCTTCTGGCCGCTGTTAAATTATTTTAACAGCGGCCCTGGCCGCTGTTAAACGTTGTTTCTGCCGCTGTTAAATGCAGCGTTTTTTGTAGTGCACCGTAAAGAAAATGAAAGACATGACTCCTAATTATCGCGGGAGCTAAAGTAACGTCCCCTGAATGTCCACGCCGAGTCGATATCTTTACGAATAGGCTTAAATATCCAATTCAGAGGGGTTAGTTGGAAGCCATAAACACATATGCATATGTACTATTCAAGATGCCAAAGTCAGTAAGCCATAGTACCAGTCGAGTAATTCATTACTTGCTGCTACCCTAGTGAGCTGTAAGCACCTTTTCCAAAGTATTAATTCATGCACTTCTGCTAGCCTATAGTCACCACATAATAAAATAAGTCTTATTAGTAGTTAAACCTCCTTTTAATCTGAATTAAGCTTCAATACTAATGGGTTCATACCCTCTGGTCGGACTTAAGAGAACCAGAATTTTTCTGAGATCATCTCAGATTTGTCAGACGCTGAGGTTTACCGGGGATTAGAGTTCAGCCACACAAGAGTCCTAGCCGCTATGTAGAAGCCAAAGCCGTACCGACTAGCCAGTCGGTAGGTGCCATGTGACACCCGCATGTCTCACCAAGAAACTATAATAAGTAGCACATGACCCTGCCACCAGGAGGACACGCACAACAAATATACTCCTATGTTCGTAGACAGGGGAGTCTACCCCTGGCCCGGGCCCAGGGTCCTCGGGACCGAATAGCTAAAATATATGTATTTTTTCGTACAAAAATATATTCGGCCTATGTATTTTATGTATCGAACCCATGGTCTACTAGGATCCTGACTTCGCCACTGGTCGTACGCTCAAGGAGTCCTCAAACGCATTTGGACACCTCACTACTTCTCTGCCTCCCATATCATTCTTTATACAAACTTACCCCTTACTCGAGCATCCTTTTACTACCACATTGTCTTGCATCCTACAAGGTACCCTATTGACATCAGGAATCAGACGTTACATTTCTACAATCATCCCCTCAAACCAACTCGTTGCACTAACCCAAACTCCCAAAAACAAAACAAATGCAAATTTTAAAATCTACTATCACGATGATGAAAAATGAAAAATATCGGAATGTCACGATTTCCCCTAATATTCCCTTCTCCCGTGACCGAATATTTTAAAGCTTAGGTAGTTGGGGCCAAATACGTCATTTTCCATCTGCGATGCAGACAACTAAATCATCTCTACCGTCAGAACAGCTTCACAATCCCAATACTTCCGCTTGCATTCTCGCATTTACCCCTCACCCGTCATGAGTCAACCCAAAAAAGAAAAGGAAAAAAAAAGACGATAAATAAAAGAAATATTCAGAAATTAGCAGAAATGAAAGTTGAGCTGCAAACACGTCCTGTCCAGCTCTCACTCTCTTCGGAAAGTGGAGAAATTGTTTGAAGATTGATTAAGGATGAATTTCAGGCAAATGGGTAGGAGGATTTAGCTTCTTTCTTTTATGTGGCTAATGCTTGATAGAGATTGAAGACAGCAAAATGCTGAGATTCTTCTTCCTTCTGCTCCTCTTCTGCTTAGCTCCCTTCTCTTGTTCAGCCAAACAAGGTGAAATTCTTCTCTGAGTCTATGCCTTTTTTAGAAATTAGTTTCATCTGAACTTGGGTCTTCATGGGTTGCTTTCAATTTAGCTTTGCATTATTGAAGTAACTCCCCAATTGGCTGCTTGCTGTTCTTTACCCCTTTTGGGTTTTTCTTCGTTTTGCATTTGTTTTCTTATTGATTTTGACAGGTGCAGTGAACTTCTGTTCTTGCTGGAGCTGCTATGGAGTAATGTGGGAATTATATGTTCTTAGAGTAGTTCATTGTTGACTGACTTGATCATGAGAATTGTAGGAGATTTTGGGTTGTTAATGTTAAGACTAACTGTTATGGTTCGATTAAAGAATTGGTTCTGAGAATTGGGGTAATGATGGGAAAGGAGTTGCGATCCAAGATCCAATTCTCTAATCCAAGATAGGGTTTATGAAGTAATGAAACAATTGATAAACTATAGCTTTTGGTTGTCCTGATGGATGAACATTAGCAAAGTTGTTGTCTTTCTCTTTTTTATTGGTTTCATAATTCAAACTAATGAGAATTTGTGCTATTTTTGACAGCTCCATGGGTAATGCGGATAAGCTGTGGATCAAGGGTGAACGTCAATACACCACCAACGAACACTAGATGGTACAAGGATTTTGGATACACCGGAGGAATTCCATCGAATGCAACACTTCCAAGCTTTGTAACTCCTCCTCTCCAGACACTACGCTATTTTCCACTATCGTCTGGTCCCAACAACTGCTACATCATCAATAAAGTGCCAAAGGGACATTACACTGTTCGAGTGTTCTTCGGATTGATTCAGCATCAGGACTTTGACAAAGAACCATTGTTCGATGTCTCGGTGCAAGGAACTCAAGTGTACTCCTTGCAATCGGGATGGAGCAGCCAGGATGACCAAGCATTTGTCGAAGCTCAAGTGTTTCTGCTGGATAGAAAGTCCACAATCTGCTTCCACAGTACTGGTCATGGTGATCCGGCTGTCATTTCGATTGAAATCATGGAAATTGACTATGGAGCGTATCGTTTTGGACCTGAATGGGGACAAGGGACCATCCTTAGGACGGTCACGAGGTTGAGCTGTGGTCATGGGAAGCCGAGATTCGATGTGGATTATAGTGGAGACCACTGGGGTGGGGATAGGTTTTGGGGTCCAATTTTGACTTTTGGACAGAGCTCTGATCAGGCTAGATCTACTAAAGCTGGAATCAAGCATGCTACAAATGCACCAAACTTTTATCCAGAAGCTCTCTATCAGGCTGCAATTGCTAGCACTGACACTCAACCAGACTTGGCGTATACCTTGGACGTTGAACCTAACAGAAAGTACTCGATTTGGCTGCATTTTGCTGAGATTGATGCTGAAGTGACTGATGTAGGGAAAAGGGTTTTCGATATCTTGGTTAACGGCGATGTTGAGTTTGAGGATGTTGACATTATCAAGATGAGTGGAGGAATGTATACTGCGCTTGTTCTTAACACGACAGTTACGGTTCATGGGAGGTCTTTAACGGTAACCTTGCATCCTAAAGAAGGACACTATGCAATAATCAGTGCCATTGAGATATTTGAGGTTGTTGTAGCTGAATCCAAAACTCTATCCAATGAAGGTACGTTTGTTTGTCAGCCTTCTCCATTCTTAAATATTCAAGTAATGCAGAATGCTAATGGTTTCTTATCCGGTTTTATTCTGATAGTGGCTGCTCTACAAAAACTAAAGAACGCGTTAGGGCTTCCCCTTCGATTTGGGTGGAATGGCGATCCGTGCGTACCACAACAACATCCATGGAATGGAGCAGACTGCCAATTCGACAGGAAGAATTACAGATGGTTCATTGATGGACTGTAAGAACTTTGATAATTTCTGGGCTTATTTCACCTTTTGATTTTCATACACCAACTATGGTTCCATATCTTTCCTTGTTCAGTGGCCTTGACAATCAAGGATTAAGAGGGTTCCTACCGGATGATATCTCCAAACTGCAACACTTGCAGAGCATGTGAGTCTTAGTTATAGTCCTCAAGCGTTCATAGTTCATTTTACAATACCCTTTTCCAGTGATCCATTTCTCGTATTCATGTGTATGCGTTCAACTTTCGGCAGAAACTTGAGTGGAAACAGCATCCATGGGTCTATTCCCACGTCGATGGGGAAACTAACCAGCTTGAAAGTTTTGTAAGTTGTTCTTGTTGTTCCACCTTTCAGAGTCTTCACATTTGTGATCTCTTAATCGCCGGAATCTGATTATACATCATTTGCATTTCCAGAGACCTCTCCTACAACTTCTTCAATGGATCAATCCCCGAAAATGTCGGGGCATTGGCATCGTTGCGTAGACTGTAAGATTTCACAGTCGATGCCTTTGCTTTTTTTTTCGTAATTTTTTTTGACAAAAGTGTCACTTAACATTTACCTTGATGTAATGAAGGAATCTGAATGGAAACCATCTGACAGGAAGAGTCCCAGCTGCACTTGGAGGAATGCTTTTGCATGGAGCTACTTTCAAGTATGGTGTATATTTGTAATAGCATTGCTGTCAAAATTCTTCATTATATGACTATACTGACCCATTAACCAAATTGTCTGCAGTCTTACCGATAACGATGGTCTTTGCGGTATACCTGGACTACGAGCATGCGGACCACATCTATCCGCTAGTGCGAAAATCGGAATCGGATTTGGTGTATCCATCGCATTCCTCCTTATCATTGTTTGTGCGACGTGCTGGTGGAAACGACGGCAAAATATCATCAGAGCACAGCAGATTGCAGGTAAGATCATTTGCAATTTACATGACTAAAACCATGATATCAAATCTTATAACCTCAGATTGTGGGAGTCAAGAACATTCATATATTGACTAACACGTTTTAACCTGGTTTCTTATGCAGCAAGAGGAGCTCCATATGCAAAATCAAGAACACACCTTTCCCATGATATTCAACTAACAAGGCACTACAATCACGGTAACCATGCCCGAACAGCTGCCGAGAACGGACCTAGCTTGCTATCATGATTTTAGCCGGAAAGCGAGTGCAATTGCTACTCGTACACGAGCCGAAATCGGATGGCAGTCAAACCCTCAAACGATGTAGCATCCACGAAACGAAATGCTCTACCTATATACACACCGCGAAAAATCATGTATATTATATTCTTTAGTCAGTTATATGGTAAATCGAATGTTACCATGTGTTAGAAACGAAGGACAACTGTTTCATATAATATAGAATAATGCTTTGGTTTTCTAGCATTTTTCTGGGTTCGTTGGTATTGAGCAGTTTTGAAGATTGTAAGATTGTAAACTGTAACTAGAGATGAAGCTTGAGAGATAATAATGACAAGCTGCGGATCCTTGAAACAGTGTAGAAAGCTGGCCCTCTCGCTTCTTGTAATGGTTGAGGACCATTTTGTTGCTTTCTGTTAAATTTGGTGACTACTTTGCTATTTTCCTAAAGCATGAGTCTTTTGTAATCAAACCTAATAGTTTTTGGTGGGCAATGGGATTTTGTGACCTAACATGTTTCAACTTGGCTATAGTAGGAAACAAGGTTGAAATTTATTTCTCACCCAAGTGCTTTAATTTCAATGTGTTTCTAAGTTATGATTTTCATGGTGTAGAAGAGTGGTTGAACCCGAGCTAGTATGGAGAAGTATCTTGTCTTCACAGATTATCGTTGAGAGTGAAATTTGTTGGTAGATTGACGGTGAGTTCTCGGTAAATGTGTGGACACGACCATGGCTTAGAGATACTTTCAACTTGAATTGTTGATGGTCAAAAGAAGATATGACAATAAGCAATCTTCCTCACACCATGGCTCTCTATGTTTGGAATGAGGAGCATGTGTGAGGGCCGTTTGAGGATTCTGATGTACTGTAATCATCAACATGCGAGTTACATGTATTGATAAGAATATTTGGCATTACGAGAAGGATGGAGCTTACCTAATAAGGTTGGCATATCAAGTGGTGGTGATGGAGCAGGGCGTAGATAAGAGGCACTTACATATTGGGGGTACATATGGGGCGCATATAGGCCATTCATGCACCTCCCAAGATGAAAATTCTTGTGCGGATACTCGGCCAATAATTGGCGCCCACTTTCATGGTGTTACAAATGAGGTGATCATGGTGCCTTTTGGTGTGTGGGTGTTGCAGTATAGGGTTGGAAAATACATGAATGTTTCTCGGTGCGAGTTGTCAAAGCAGTGTTGGTCGGAGGTAGTGATTAAAGCATTCATAGAGGGATGTTACACTTTTAATCACCCGTTGCTATAGTTCATGGATTCTCACTTAACAAAGCTCAACAAAAATCTATTGTCAATTTTATGAAGCACATGAAAGGAGCATAATGTGATGGTATGAACAGAAAATGTTGCAACAACGAAGGGAAAAGTGAAACTGAGGTTGAACAACTTCATAAACTAGTAACGGGCAAGGCAACCAACCATGACGAGGGATAGAGGGAGTACCAATCGATGTCATTGACACCGACCAAAGTCTAGTGAGTCGAAGTGCAACATCGACGTAAAGATCTTCATGAAAGAGCGCCAAACAAGCATGAAAGTGACAGTTAAAGATGAAGTGTGTCGACCAATGAGCCACCGTGTGTAGTCGAAAGTTGGATGTGGGCAACCAAAGGAGGGTGAAGGCTAAAGCATTGTTGGGCTCAATGTATATATCTATTATCTATGTATCAACGTTTCATTTCCCTTATGAACTGCCACACAAAAATTGGAAACAAAGAGCCGTACAGTATAAAATTGAGTTATGAACAGCAATGGAGATTTCTTGCCGCAAAAAAACGGAGACCCAGGGGGAGGAAGATTCACCGGCGACTGAACTTATACACATCTAATCCTCTGTTTTTTCTTCCTTCTCCTCGGCCGAATCTCCGGTCCGATGAACCACCATGAGCACACCGGAGTTCTAATTAAGACTGCTTCCTTAAATTTCTATGTTTGTTTTCTGTATTGTTTTTACCTTTCATTGCTAAAATCTAATTATACCGTATCCTATTGTTAAAACCTGTAAATGAAACGGAAAGAAGATGCATATTAGGGATCAATTCCACTCCAGGGGGAAATGTTCAGGCGGTCTCTGGCAGGGGAGGGAGATTAAGATCCAAATCTAGGGTTCTGGACTTCAGATCATCGCGATTGTCGCTCAAATTAACCACAGAGGATGAATCGGAATCGCTCTGGACGCCGCCACCGCCGCTACACATAGCCTCCGGGCCGCGATGATTGGAAATCGGCGCGCTCTTCATCATCGCGTCGTGGTAGAACACGTTGTGCAGATTTCGAATCGCAGGGAAACGGACGGCGGTCGCAGGTCGCAGATTCAGATCTAGAAGGGAAGACACGGCCATCGGCGACGCTGCAGGAGGTGGAGCTTCACCGCTAGACGACTCAGACGACTCCACCGTGCTGCTCTGGCTGGGACTCCGATTGTTATTATCGTTAGTTGCAGCGGCGGCGGCGACGGAGGCAATTTCGTTTTCGTTGTCGTTGTCGATAACCGTTTTGTTAGCGGAGGTAGGGAGCGGAAAATTTGTCTTGGCCTTAGCGCCGCGAAATTCACGGGCGGCAACGTCGTAAGCGCGAGCGGCTTCGTCTGCGGTGTCGAACGTTCCGAGCCAGACGCGGCTCTTCTTCCATGGATCTCTAATCTCCGCCGCATACCTCCCCCACGGCCTCTTCCTCACTCCGCGGAAGTGAACCTCCTTCCCAATGCGGCGGCGGCCGCCGCCACCGGTAGAATTAGCGGCAGAGGTGATCTTTTCCCTGGGAGCCATTGTTTTTTTTGTTTTGTTTGGGGAGAGAAAATGGAAATGGGAAGGTGTGGTTTAGGAAGGAGGTTGAATGGGTGGATTTTATTCATATATATATAAAAAAAAAAAAAAAAGGTGGTGACGTGGACAGGGGAGAATTCAACGATGGGTTTGACTGTGAGGTGGAGGCGGAGAGGTGTGCTCTGGATTTTGAGGCATGTGGTGGGATGTTAAGCCAGCATGAATTGGAGGGTATATATGGTAAACACATTTTACCATATATATCCTTGAGTACATTTTTATGGTTAATGGTTGGATAGAATCAAGTATCGAGTTCAGCTGGATTATTTCTCGGTGTACGTATGAGAGCATCTTCAATGGTCTTGAAATTTAAAGCTTTAACAAGTATGCCACATCATTTTTTTTAAACACTAACTTATAAAATTATTCCTACAATGACATGAAACTTATAAAGCTTTATAATCTTTTAAATATTAATTAATAATATAATATGATTAAAATATTAAAGAAAAATAGCATTTTGTCCGCTAAACTTTGCCAACTTTACAAATAGCCCTCTATACAAAGATGAGCCAAAATGGAACGCGGGCAACTCAAGTGAACCGTCTTCGAAAAAGAAGAATGTGTCTACATCTGGAGTAGACTCACCCTGTAGGTGATGAGGATACACCCATTACCACTAATGATGATGAAGTTGAAAATCGTCCGATGAGTCAAAAGAGGGCGAAGAGGAAAGCCAAAGCGAAAGTCAATTAAATAGATGAAAGCGTAAGCGACAAGTGGAATGAATTTCGTGCGATGAATGTGGAGCAGATGGACATGATCAAACAAATGAAAGAAGTTATGCAGGAAACCATTAACAGTAGTTCGATTGGGGCTGATTATGCGAGAAATTAGGAGAGAGAAATGAGTTGATTGGTGAATTGCATAAAGCTTTTTACAAAAGCTTTCAATATACAAAGCTTTTGCATTCTCTCTCTTCCATAATTTCCACCTCATACTATTTTATGGATTATAATATTTCCACTTAAAGTTTTAAACCATACCATTGTAGTCCCTAAAGCTTTATGTACATAAAGCTTTTAGTGCCACCTAGAGCTCTTCTATGGTTTTAAAGCTTTTTTAAAAAGTTTTAAACCTTTTACACAAGACCATTGGAGATGCTCTGACATTAAGAAGTTAGTAGAAGTTAAATTTATGTGAATCAAATATTTTTGTGGTCACCTAAGTTTGTATTTTTGTGTTAAAAATGATCATTTACTTTTGAACTCGGTCAATTAGATAACTTAAGGGGTTGTTCACTTGGGTGATTTGAGTTTGGAAGATTTCAAATAGCTAGAGATTTGGTTTCCCTAACTATTTGGAAAAAAAAGGCATGTTCACTTTGGGTGATTTGGAGAAATTTAGTGGTAGAGATTTCTGAAACCTAAAAAATAAATTAAAATATGCATCTTTACGTAACAACCACTGATCACCTTCCCATGCACGTTGCCTACGAGGCGGCGCTCTCAGTTTCTCATCCCATAGTCGTACAATCTTCTCTTCCGGCACATGGAATAAAACTTCACAATAACGATCGATGTGCCCCATCTTACCACATATATAGCAGAAATTTGGTAGCTGCTCATAGCGAAATAAGCAGTCACTTCCATCTCCGCCAGCCTGTCGCACCTTCTTTCCTCTCTTCAATGGCTTACGGACATCAAGCTTCACTCTTATTCGCATATATGGATCTCGAAACGACCAGACGTTCTTGTCATCATATGCCACAAACTCACCAATAAAATCTCCGAGTGCTTTCCCCACCGTTGTCGAGAAGAGCCCAGCCGGTAAATTATATATCTGTACCCAAAACTCAGCATGGTATAACTCAGTCGTCTTCGGATCCTCACCCGCTGCCAGCTCCTTTAGAATAAGTAAACTTCTGTCAAAACTCCAGGGACCCATCTCCATGACCCTTTTCAGGTCGATAGTATGGTTGAACCTGAATAACAGCAGCTTATCTCCGATATCCTCAATGTAAACTCCTCTCCCCGGCCGCCAAAGGCTGGCCATTCTGCTTTGAAAAGCCGGTAAGTTATAACTCTTATCTGTCAATAGTATGCCTACAAGACATAGAGCTAGTTCAATCGGTGGGTTAATTTGCTCCGCCTCTCCAAACACCAACTCCTCCTCATCCTCCTCATGTATAGATAACTGTGCGATTTGTCGTTCCATCCTATTGCCGCCAGAGTCCGGCACTCGTCAAGAAAGCAACCTTCTCACACAGATCGATACAGGAGAGCGAAGAGAACAGAAGAAGAGCGATCAGAGCCAAGGTTTTGGAAGAAACTGGATGCAAGACCAAAACCCTAGCCGCCGCGGCGCTGAAAACGAGAAAAAACCCTTATTCAAGGGAGAAAACACCCATACGGGAGAGAAAAAACAGAAGAAGTTTAATTTTAGGACTAGCGATTAAACCTGAAGTTAAATCAAGTTATTGTAGGAGGTGCCAAAAATAAAAGTTACTATCTATGAGCTGTCATCACTTTCAGTACGGCGCTGAAGTGAGGTTTCATAACAGAGGCCATCTCAATCAGTCAATAAATTGATTAAAATTCTCTCATTCCAGACGATTGTCGTCCATCCACCACTACCACTTGGTGAGCTCGAATTTTCTCTTCCTTTTGCCCTAATAGCCTCCTCAATTCAGATAGTCTGTCAATCCGATCGTTAATCCCAAACGTTTTATGCGCAGATTTCTTCGAGCAAGTCGTGAACCAGAAGAGCAGAATTTCAGTTGAAGGTATTAATCGTTCGTCTCAGATATCAAGTTATTGTTGTTTCAGTTTGATATATCTGCTTTCTGGTTTAGCCTGGGACCACGCTGCTTTTCTATAGTTTTTCTAAGACAATCAGTTGCTTTTTGTTTATTGAATAGTATAATCTAATAAGTGAATTGTTGGTAGATCATATCATACGCATGTGTGCTTGGTCAAGAGGTTATCTGTGTATTTGTTTAATGAACTCTGCAGCTGATTTTAGTGGTTTGTGCAGGACACAATCAATCTAGTTAGTTAATCAGCAGTGAATAATCCGATTAAGGAGAATGGACGGGAATAATTGGAACGCTGCTGCTCTAGGCGGAGAAGCTGCTGTGGATGGGAGTGACTGGAGAGCTTCATTGCAGGCCGACACGCGAGGAAGAATCGTGAGCAAAATGTGAGTTCAATATAAGCCATTATGAACATATGAATAACTGTAAAGAATCTTGTACCCGTATGTGACGCATAATTCTGAGTCTATACAACTTATAGGGTGTCCTTGATTAGCTTCTTCTTTAGAAGCTATGAATACATTTAATCATTGGGGCTCAATTATGAATGTGGTTCTCTTATGGTACAGAATGGAAACATTGAAGAGGCATCTACCTTTTCATAGTCAAGAGGGACTACAAGAACTGCAGAAAATCGCAGTACGATTCGAGGAAAAGATTTACACCGTTGCAACTAGCCAGGTTTGTCACCATTGGCTACTGATGTTTGTAACACATCTGGATAACTGGATGAATTCATTTTCTCATGGAAGAGGAACAAATTGTGCTTTTGATCGTTTCCCTTTGATACAATTGAAGACCACTATTCTTATGTCATCCTAATTTTCTATGTAGTCTGATTATTTGCGGAAGATATCTGTGAAGATGCTCACATTGCCGGCTAACTCAGCAGGGGATGTCAGTAACCCCTCTGTTGCAGGAGGTAATAATGGCTATTGCGCTTTCCGCACCATTGATTGGTATTGTTTAACATGCATGATTTTTTGTATTTCTTGTGCATGCTTGTTCGAATTATGATATGGAGAGTGCTGTAATATCATCATCAACTTCCTAATTTTTGTGATTGTTTTTTTCTCGAATTCTGGTCTATTTTCATTTTGAACAGCATCCCCTAGCATGCAGTCCCACGATCCCAGTCAAGGGCAATCGCTTCCTATTCCATTGCCAGCTAATCAACCTCAGCCACGCCCACAGTTGTTGACTCAGAACAATATGCATTCTGCTGGGCTCCAAAGTTCTGCTACTTTGCAATCTTCGCTGCCCCCTGTTTCTGGTATGAACCAGATTCCAATCAATGATGCCGACCAAAATGCTAGCATGCAGAACATTGCTCAGAACCCAGGCCAAGGGGTTTTGTTGAACATGTTTGGAAACACTCATAGACAGATGCCTGGGAGGAACCAGTTTTTTGGTCAGCAACAACAGCAACAGTTACAAAATCCTCAACAGTATTTTTATAAGCAGCAGCAGTTCCAACAACAGTTGCTCTTGAATCAGAGAAATCTAGCACACCCCATGATGCAATCACAACTTCAGCAACAGCAGCAGCAAAATGGTCTGCAGTCATCCCAATTCCAGCAGCCTCTGCAATTTGGCATGCAGACACCATCTGTCATGCAGCCTTCTGTGATGCAGTCGCCAAGTATGTTTCTATTTTTTCCAACTCTGTAGTCTTGTTCCTGCTAACATTCTGGAGTATTTTGTGTCATGTTCAATTTACATAAAAAAATGCAACTCTAACAACTAGTTGGCTAATGTTTTTCATTGGTTCCTTTCGATACTTATTTATCTGATTGAACACGCTGTGCTTAGGGTATTATTTCAATTCATCCTGCTCGGTGAACTTCACTAATCTTATATGTCCTTGAGTGATGTTACATGTTACCGGTCTTCATTGATGCTGGTCCTGTTGTATCGTCTCTAGATTTTGCAGCACAAACTGGGCAGGAAAATGGAGATGATTGGCAAGAGGAAATCTATCAAAAGGTTGGTCAATGCCTTTATTAAGGGTTAGAGCTTCTGTTTGTTCCTTTGACATTCAAGTACTAATCTTCCCATTTTGTTCTCAGATCAAAGCCAAGAGGGAGATGTATTTACCTGAACTAAATGAAATGCTCATAAAAGTTGTTTCGAAGTTAGAGCAGGTACGAACCATCTCATATTTGTCAGTCAGTTTTATGTCAATTAGTCAACTTTTTTCAAGTCTTTACTCACTTTCTTTTCATTTCTACTAAAGAGTCATTCTGAAATGTTTCTCATTCTTTTTCTCCAGCATGATTCACTTCCGCAGCTGCCAAAGTCAGATCAGCTCGAAAAGTTAAAGAAGCTTAAGACTATGCTGGAGGGCATGATAAATTCCTTACAAGTACACAAAGAAAATGTCATTCCGATTCTGAGTTTCAAGAATTTGCCGAATAAGCCTATGCCTGCAATGCAACAACCACCATCGCAGAACCCTCAGTTGCAACCCATGAACATGCAAAGCTCGGTATCAGCAATGCAGCAGAACAATATGTCAAATATGCAGCATGGCTTATCTGGTGTGCAAATGATGTACTCTCTGCAGCCACAAGGAAATGCTGTTATTCCCCCATTGCTTGGAAAGGTCGTCTCTGTTCCTGATGATGCTGCTCATGGAAGTAGTAAAGCTTTCACAAGTGTAACTGGGAAATCGGGTGTTGCAGAGCATGATCAGCCACTTGAGGAGTTGATTAAAGCTGCTGGTGATGTTTGGAACCCAATTCCTCTTCACCATTTTGCGGCCATGATCTTCTTTTTCCTTTGTTTCTTCTTTTTCGTCTTTGGTCAATGGGGGCAATGCTCCTAACTCAAGAGTGTTAAGGGATTTGGTTTGGATTTTTAGATGAACGCTGGGTCTTGTGGTTGTTGGTGCATTTGAAGCCATGAATTGTGGATTAAATAAGTTTGAATTTATGGTGATTTATCATGTTAGTTAAATTTGTCTTTTTGTTTGCCATAGTGGACTAAAATGAGTTAAGTATACACGAATAAAAATTAATTAAATGAAGTGTTTGGCCAAGTTGAAAGGTGTACCACTTTTTGGTTTAGGAGGTAACGAAGCGAAAGGTGAGCCACACAGTGACCTGCTGTAGAAGTTTGAAGCAGCAATGTTGTCAGTCTGATATGGGGAAATGAGTCTAGTAGAATGCAAAAATTTGTCACCACGGTAGAGTCTCTTACATAGTTACATTGTTGCAGATTTGAAGCGGGTTCGATACTGGAATTTGACATTTTTTAACTAAATTGAAATACACTTAAGGCGATGGAAACTTTGTTGATTTTTATTGATAACACTAGTATTTTGCCCGCCCGTCGGCGGGATCCAAACTCCAAATAATATATAATTCTAAATTTTGGAGCAAGTAACAAATAATATGGAACAAAAAATATTATTAAAAGATAAATTACCTCGATCGTTATAACTTAGTCTTAATACTTGAAAATTTATAAAATTAGTATATTTAATATCAGTTGTTGTTAGGTTCTCAAACTTAGATTAATATATAAAAAATTAACATACCAAGTAACTTCTATGTATAGTGGTCAATATTTTGATTGATAATTTTTTATTTGTTTATTTGAATTAGTATATATCTACACGCTAGGCTTCGCAATTGTTATTCGCAAACCGGGTACCCACCCGATATTCAGTTGATTGGGGAGGGGATTACCCGTTGACTGGGTAAAGTTGACGGGTATGGGCAAACCCGATACCTAGTTGGAGCGAGTAACGGGTGGGGACAGGTTTAAAGGTATCTCCCACATACCCAACCCTATGGGTACCTGATATTAAACGACGTTGTATTAGCCACAATATATTATATATGTTTAACGGAATTGACTCAATTTCTCCTTCAGTCATTTAGTTCGTTCCCTCTCAAAACTCTAGTGCTCCAAAAATCATAGCTCCATCTTGAAAATCTCTTTGCAATCTAGATGTAGATAGATTTGGGATTTACCTTATGGGTAGCGGGTTAACCGATACCCATTCCGGGGCAGGGATGGTTTAGATTTTGTACCCGTTTAGTTTTATTGGGAGGGTACGGGTAATACTCATTTAACAAGCAGGTGGGTACGTAGTGGATATGTGGTATCCGGACCCGTGGGTACCCATTGCCAAACCTATTTTACACAGTACTTAGGCCCGTGCACGAAGTCCGAAAGAAAGGAAACGGAACTAAGCTACTCATATTGAGTAGAATTAATGATAAATCTCTATTGACCAATAAAAGAGCTAATTAATTATAAAGTTTATAGAAATAAAAAAAATGTGAAGTGTATTGACCATAAATATTAGAATTAGAACTACTCTCTTTGAAATATTTACCAAATATGGTGCATATAATTGTGTTTATTCTCTAAATATTATCTAGTCCAACTACTTTTGAGGTTGTTACACCTTACTCACAATGGACATGGTGTTGTAAGGATCTTTCATATAGAGTGGGACACACTCTGTTATAGGCTCGTTCTATTGAAATATTATAGTTATATTTTTTTTCATATTATACTAATAATGCAACCTTATTTTGGAGGTCTAGGCAACATTCTCTTATTGTATCATTCATCATAAACTTACCTATTTATTTATTTTTCAAAATTAAATTAATATTTACTTGAAAAAAATCAGATAATTGAAATGAGTGAAGTTAAATTACCAAGTTATGCAAATAATTAAGATGATACTGAAGATAATAATTATTAAATAATTAAATGGAACTAAATAGTTTATATTAATTTTTAGATTTTAAAAAAGTAATATATCAATTTATAGAATACTTGAATGGAATAATAAAAGATTATGATAATAAGCCTTTATCCATCTATAATAAAGATACCATCAATATATATAAACTTGAGAAAAGAAAATTAAAGTTTAAATAATAATGATTTAAATATTGGACGTCACATTTAAATTGAAAAGTAGTGGCTAATTTTTAGGAAAAAGTTGCAGAAGTTTTTTAATATATAAAGCAACAATTTTTATGAGATTAATAAAATGAAAAAAAGAATAAATTGTTTCATTGATTGAATTCCTACAATTAAGGAGAGGGCTTGAAATAAAGGGGCTTTTCACTAAAATAAATAAAAAAAATTAACTATTAACCTAAATAAATACGTTTCAAAACTATTTATTTGTATAAATATAATCGCCCCAGGTATAGGCGATATCGCCCCAGGCCTAGGCGATATCGCCCCAGCACCGAGGATTGTCACCCGTGACTCGTGATTAGATTCGGTTGAGTCACGGGTGTGAAAATAGCCAAGGATTAGGCGATATCGCCTAGGGCATGGGCGATATCGCCTAATGCATAGGCGATATCGCCTACATCTTGGATCACTAAGCACCCTATAAATCCTTGTTAGTTTCGGGGGTTAGTCACCAAATCGAAAGAACTAACATTCTAAAATGGCCGACTACACTTTGTCACGAGAATTCCGAATCCAAGTTTTCTGGGGGGGCCGTATCGTTCAGGATTGGACCGGCTTATCCTACGAAGGGGAAATAATGTCCGTCTGAAGATGACCAAGCGAGCGACCTATGATAGTGTGGTTACCGTGTTTCGGCGGAAAATGGGTCTTGGAGCGGATCAGATAATCCAGTCATTTGTCTGGAGAATGCCGATATACAGTTCTGAGGGAAATCTGTCGCATTTCGTTTCTAGGCCGATATCGGACGACAACGGCGTACAAGTCATATACGACTTAGTTCGCGTCAACCCATTTTTCGAAGTTGCCGAGTTGTACGCCTTGATGGAAGAGGAGCCGTCTCAGTTCTCCGATTTCTCGGGGGTCATTCCAAATCAGATGGCAGAGCAGAGCCAAACGTATGATGGGGAATACATGGCGACCAGTCATATCGGTCCGGAGGAGGAGGAGGTTGACCAAGAGGGGTTGACGCGAGATGAATATGTCAGCACTGACGATTCTGGAGATGAAAGGAGCCATTGCTCGGCGGACGAAGGGAATCCAAACGTCGACGATGACATTGGCCAAACCGACGAGGAAGACGACGATGAAGAAGGGGGAGCCACAGCAAATAGCGTGGAAGTTCATGTGCCACTGGAACATGCCACGAGCGAGGGTGACGACTGTGACGACATTATGACAATCTCCAACACCTACTCCATGGACAGGCGCTTCCAGATCCCAGCGAAGGCGTACTGGTCGGTGGAGATGGAATTCTTCTTGGGTCAGACATTCTCTACCAAAGGTCAACTGGTGTCCCTAACGAAGAGCCAAGCAGTCATCCGCAACTATAAGTACAGGGTAATCACTTCCAACCCGAAGGAATGGGCCATCAAGTGCATCGACCCGACGTGTCCTTGGAGGATGCGTTCTACACTTAGCAACAGATATGGATTCTGGATAATACGACAACTCAACAACGGCCACAGTTGTGACCGGTCAACGATACTCGGGCCCCACCCACAGCTCGATGTCACGCTGATCTCAGATGCAATCATGCACATTGTGCGCAGAGAGCCGGGGTTGAAGGTTGAGACAGTTATTGATTGCATTCTGGAGAAGTACCACCGCAAAATATCGTACCGGAAGGCGTGGTTTGGCAAGCAACGTGCTATCGAGAAGCTGTACGGTGACTGGGTGGCATCATACAACAACATTGAGACAATCCTGAATGCTATTCGGCTCACAAACCCCGGGACACGGTACGAGATCATAACCCACCCGGCGGGTAACTGTAGGATGTTCAAGAGGGTGTTTTGGGCGTTTGGGCCATGCATAGAAGCCTTCAAGCACTGCTCTGGGGTCATGATCATTGACGGCACATTCCTCACGGGCAAGTACAAGCAAGTGTTGTTGATGGCTAGTACATTCGATGGGCAACATCGGATTGTTCAATTGGCGTACGCCATAGTTGACCAAGAGGATCACGATAATTGGAAGTGGTTCATGGAGAATCTACAGAGACATGTGACCAATCGGGCCAACATCACAATCATCAGTGATCGACACAAGGGGATAGCAGCGGCAATGCGCAACATTGATCGAGGGTGGGTATGGAGGTGGTGTCTACGCCATTACGTAAGCAACTTCAACAAAAAACACCGCAACCAAACTTTAAAATCTCGCCTTTGGAACTTAGGTATTTGTCAACTTGTTTACGGTGTATATTTGAACTTATCTAATACAATATTCTCATACAAACTAGATATTCATAGAAGTCTTCATCGCTACCCGCAGGAATAGAAGGGAATGTGCGGAAGTTTGAGGCAAAGAAGGCAGAATGGTTGGCGATCCATGATGAACAAAACGTACGGGAGCCAAAATGGGTGAATGAGGAACTACCCTTATGGAGCTTGGCCTATGACAACACTGAGGGAGGCGGTGCTCGGTGGGGAACCATGACGACCAACGCGCAAGAATGCGTGAACGGAGTACTTAAGGGCGTGCGACGTTTGCCCATGTCTTCTGTGATCGAGCACACATTCCATCGTATGGTCAAGTATTGGCATAGGCGCCGTGGGGAATACCAGGGAATGTTGGCAGAAGGGAACGCGTATACGAAGTACTGTCAGAAATTAACCGAAGAATCTACGTCAAGTTCCGTCAGACACTACGTGCTGCCGTACGATGCGGCTAACGGGGTTTACGAGGTTAAGTCTGGTCCAAACAATCAGAACCGTAGCGGTAATAATAGCTACGTTGTTCGGTTCGATAGGCAGTCGAATCGTAAGGGGACTTGCACATGCGGGAAGTTCCAGGGGTACAAGGTACCGTGCTCCCATGCTGTAGCTTGTTGCACATTTGCTGGTGCTAACTGGCACAACTACGTCAGCCCCTTCTATCTGGTATCCAAGACCCAGCTAGTGTATGCTCAGTCATTCCAACCAATACTGGGTCCTAAAGACTGGATCCCACACACAGGCCTACCAGTGATCCCGCAACCTCATCTTTTTCGTGGACAGGGTCGTCCACGACACTCTCGAATCAGAAACGAGATGGATTGGCGTGAGGAGGGTCGCCCAAGTAAGTGCAGGACATGCGGTCGCGTGGGTCATAATGCAAGGACATGTGGAAGGAGACGGGACAGTGCTGGGGCGTCTTCTAGTAATCAAGCGTGAAATAAAATAGTGTATCTGTAACGTTTTTATCTCGGTTCGTTTAATAAAATAGTAGTCACTCTAGGCATAGGCGATGTCGCCTGTGACATGGACGAGATCGCCTGGGTCACGGGCGATATCGCCTGTGCCACAACAGGGGGCAGTGTGCATCATAAAACCCTCCTATCACCAGCTTCCAAACACACACCACTACTTTCAATTTTCGAATTCAGTTTCCATCCACCTCGGTCACACTATGGTGTTCACACATGGGGAAAGAAGTAGAGCTCGCGATAAAGGTAAAAAACATGTCTTGTTTCCCCCGTCTACTTCACGTTTTGCACTAATTACAATTGCTATTGTCGTGTAGTTTCAGAAGTTGATCGTATAATGTACAAGATGAAGAAACCTCAGGAAGACCTGTTCGAGTATGAGCTAAGTGAGGTGAATTGCTGGTGTGATTTGAGGGCAACAAGATCCATTCAACTGAAGGATCTCGAACCCTATTTTGGGTGTCCGCTTGAGAGGGAGGTATAAAGACTGGAATGATTTTCTTAATTTGTCACCTATCCCATTAATATTTCCTAACCAGCATGTTTCGTTGCCATTTTGTAAAGAACAAGGGTTGTGGTTATTTTGAAACATTGGTGGTTCGGGAGGCTGTGGACAAGATCAGAAGGGAGAAGGACAATATAATTCGGGCGAAGGACAAAAAACTTGATCGAGCTAAGAGGGAGACCCAAAGGGTCGTTAGGGAGAAGGACGAGATGATTCGACAACTGAACCAGAAAATCAAAGAACAACAAGAGCTTATGAATTTCATTATGAGAAACCCTCGGACCTGAACCGTGTTGGAACTGTTGTTTATGTAATTTTCGTAGTGAAGTTTGTTATAATAAAATGTGGCGCAGTAGTGTTCCATCCACATATAGATCGAAATGGTTGAATTTTATTGCAAAAACATTAACAGCGAAAATGACATGAAAGTGCAAATCAGTAAAATCGATCACCATAGTACGACAAATGAATACTACAACAGCCGAAACAAGTACAATCGATCACCATAGTACGACAAATACAAACAGTAAACCATAACATAAATCCAGAAACGAAAAACTACAAATGTGAGTGTCAATGCCTCCGACCCCTCTGGCGTCTCTGTCGCTGCTCGTCCGTGTAGCAATCCGGTGGACGCAATGTAGTCCGATCACGTAACATGTGAGTGTACGGTGGTGTCTGGGTGGACTGCGGTACGAAATCAGGTCGATGGGCCCAATCCTCGAACCCACTGTCCTCCGAGAAACCCTGGGAGCCGACCGGATGGCTCTGATCAACGTGCTCGGCTCCCAGGGTTTCTCGGAGGACAGTGGGTTCGAGGATTGGGCCCATCGACCTGATTTCGTACCGCAGTCCACCCAGACACCACCGTACACTCACATGTTACGTGATCGGACTACATTGCGTCCACCGGATTGCTACACGGACGAGCAGCGACAGAGACGCCAGAGGGGTCGGAGGCATTGACACTCACATTTGTAGTTTTTCGTTTCTGGATTTATGTTATGGTTTACTGTTTGTATTTGTCGACGCACCTGGGTGTCCTGCATGCTGGTAATGAGGTGCCGTCGGCTGGTACTGAGGCGCCGTAGCCTGGTACTGAGGAGGGTCATCGAAACTGTAAGTCCGCCCGTCAGCGAAATCCTCGTTCCACACATAGTAGGGTGGAGGTGCGTATCCCACATCATGGTGCGCGAGACCGCCGTAATCGACATCATCCAACCCTGTACTGTGACCTCTCTGTGGGATGGGATAGCCATCATAGGGAGTGTATGTCGGCAGGCGTGATGCTGCACGTGGGCGGTGTGGTCCTCGATCGGGAAGGCGCTCATATGCTCCGCTCATAGCCAATCCAGATCGGAGCACATGACTCATGTGAGAATCACTCGTACCACTCAAAATGGTAGCCTGCTCCAACGAGGCGATCTGAAAGGCAAAACAAAAATAAAAGTTAGTGTACCCTAAGGGAATACTAAATTGCCTACAGTTACTCAAGTAGGTGGTCACTAACCATCCCCTGAAACTGTGCACCATCGTGTGATATGGCCAGGCGTGTCCGTCTCCTGTACCACTCGTCGTACTCATCATGGAAGTGGTGGCTCAATGGATCTGCTCTCACCTCGCCCTCGGCAATGTGCTGATCCCGCTCCTCCCAGAGACGTAAGTACTGTAGGTACCTAGCACCCCAATCATGTACTGGTGCTCTGAAGTCTAGTCCTAGTAACTCCTCGACGCGAGCAGCAGGCTCGGCGTCCTGTGGGATACGCTGACCATGTCCGAACTGACGCATGCAACGATCAGGATGGTGCCATGAGACACAGTCTATGCACAGCATGGGGCAAACAGCTCGCCAGAACACATCGTCCTCCAACTGATAGTCCTCCTCTCGAAAGGCGTACGGCATCCACTGGAGAATTAATAAATATATTGTAAGGAAGAATTAAGAAAATCAGAGATAGTATGTACATGAGGTTAAGATTCCTAACCACGAACTCCGTGTTCCGATCAAGTGCGTAGCGTATTTCCTCCAGCTTCATAGCCACGCGATGCTGGTGGCGCCGGATGACAGACATCCAGCGCACACCACGAGGAACGGTGTCAGCATCTGGTGGGTCACCACCTGCTACGTAGCGCTCGGCTATGCTCGGGAATCTCTCCAAGGCCCAGAGCTGGACCAGCAAGGTGAAGCCTCCCAAGTCACCTGTACCCCTCTGACTCCCAGCCGTGAAGAAGGCCGCCCTCCCCATGGCCTTATACAGCCATGCTAGTACCGCACTACCCCAACTGAACGTGGATGCAACCGCAGAGTCCCCAATAAGCCGGAGTAGATGAACCGGTATCAAGTCTCCAGTCCGGTCAGCTAGTAGAATGGCGCCAATAAGAACCCAAGTGTAGGCTCGTGCATAGCGGAGAACAACATCTGCTGGAGCACCAGCCGGTAGACGATCAAACATGCCCTTAACCCACGAGATCTTCACTGACTGTCCCGTACAACTCCCAGCTGGGGGTCGGGCACCCAACAACTCCTCACATATGAGACCCGGCTCACGTCTGTCCACTGCTACGGTAACAGGAACTCCATCGATAGGAAGACCCGTAAGTACCTCAACATCCTCCAAGGTGATCGTCGCCTCGCCCGGTACCAGGTGGAATGTGTTCGTCTCTGGCCGCCACCTCTCAATCAATGCTGTGACGAGCTCCTTACACGGTGTGAAACCGAGTAAACGAACAACAGGGAGGAGTCGACACTCTCGCAAGAATGCCTCGTACTCTGAACTCCACTCTAAGCAAGAACTACGCTGTCGCAACTTCAGCGCCTTGCACGCATGTGGGTCACGCCACACTAAAGTAGCCCTATGCTTGTTCTCCCCCCACAGTAGAGAACAATCACCAGGTTGAGGCCTAACGCTCTCGGGAATCCGATCCACCAAAGGTTCATCCCATCCATAGTTCGACATCTATTGTATAGTAAATTGTTAGAAAAACTATTTTATACTAATTCTCTTTCTCAAAAGTATACTAGTTCTCTAACCTCAAAATTATACTAATTGTCTAACCTCAATATTATACTAATTCGCTAACCTCAACATCATACTAATTCTCTAAACTATCCATAAATAATGACATGGTTCACAATGACATAAGAACAATAAATAATGTATGTACTACGTACCTTGTGTAATGGTGCGAGAAAAGGTCCTCTCCGTTTTATAAAAATCCTACAACGTCAATATGACAGTGTTAATAAATCACTTTGGAAAAAATTATCTACCATAATAACCCTAAACTAATTCTCTAACCTAAAACCCTAAACTAATTCTCTAACCTAAAACCCTAAACTAATTCTCTAACCTAAAACCCTAAACTAAATAATGTAATTTAAAAAAAAGGAGAAATGAGACTTACCTTTGCCTTAGGGGGTTACCGAGTAGTGTGGGAGAATGAGTTGAAAAATGGGGTATTTATAGGGGTTGGGGCGAGATTGCCCGGTCTCCAACCCTCGGGCGAGATCGCCGGTAGCCTAGGCGATATCGCCTGTGGCTGGGGCGAGATCGCCTATGGCTGGGGCGAGATTGCCATGTGTCCAGCCAGACAGCATTTACTCGGTTGGTTGGGCAGTTTAGAATCGGTTTGACCAGCAATCCTCGGTGCTGGGGCGATATCGCCTAGGCCTGGGGCGATATCGCCTAAGCCTGGGGCGATTATATTTATACAAATAAATAGTTTTGAAACGTATTTATTTAGGTTAATAGTTAATTTTTTTTATTTATTTTAGTGAAAAGCCCGAAATAAAGGGGGTCTTTTATTTTGCTTTATATATTATAGTAGATAGATAGAAGATATTGCGACGGATATAAACCGTTGCATATACTACGTATACCTACGGCAACGGACGCGAGCCATCGCAAAAACTGTGTACCTACGGCAATGGAAGAAAGTCGTCACAAAAACTGCCCAAGTCTACGATGACGGAAATAATCCGTCACCAAAACTATGCAGGCCTATACTGACGGAAATATAAGTAAAAACAACGAATATGGTCGTCGCAAAAACTAAGACTCTTTTGCGACGATTATTTTTTAAACCGTTGTTGAAAGTTTATCATTAGCGACAGTTTATTCCATGGCAATTTTACCGTCGCAAAAAAAAACCCAAATTCTTGTAGTGCCATCTCTTTTGCGGGAAAATAATCGACGCTTAGAGCCTGATTCATACTCCACCAAGGAGAAAAACATCCCTGACAACCAAAAAATCTAAAAAAAGAAGTTAAAAAATCATAGATAAGAAATATCTTTTGAAAAAAAAAAATTACTGACAAAGCCTTGGATAACATAGCCCAAACCTGTTAAAAGGAACGGTCAACGGACAAAAGCGTCTGAAACCCCACGAGACCATGATATTGCAATCATTGAGTATAATCCCGTGATTGCTAGACCAATTTTTAACCACTATATCACTATTATTATTCCATTTATGATAGCTAATAAATATCAATTAGTATTTATCCTAAATAACGAACATTTAAACTAATTCCGGGAAGAAAAATGCTCCCCTCTTTATTCACAGAATAATTATTTGACATAGTTTTCATAATAGGATTATTCATGTAATCAATATTAATGTCACCGATATCCAACATAGGACGGAGCTAACGCTCCGATAAGAATGTTGATCATTCAAAATCACAGGGAAATTGCCATCGTAAACCCCATTAGAGCCCAAAGAAGATTTGGATGGGATGGTACACAACCAATAGCCTTTATTATTATTATTATTATTATTATTATTATTATTATTATTAATTATTATTATTATTATTCTGATCACACTACAACATAACCTGGTTACGGAGACAGATTCACAGAGGCACACAGAATATTTGCCTCTAAATATACTTTTAAAGAACAAATACTATATGTGCCTCTATAGATACAAATATCTGCCTCTAATTGTATTTTATTTTTTTAATTTTAATAAATATTATTTTATATTTTTAGAGGCAGATAATTTATAACTGCCTCTATAAGTTATACGGAAAATTCCTTTAGAGGCAGATAATTTATAACTGCCTCTATAAATTATACGGAAAATTCCTTTAGAGACAGATAATTTATAACTGCCTCTATAAGTTACATAGAAAATTTCTTTAGAGGCAGATAATTTATAACTGCCTCTATAAGTATACAAAAAATTTATTTAGAGGCAAATAATTTATAACTGCCTCTATAATATACAGAAAATTCATTTAGAGGCAGATAATTTATAACTGCCTCTATATTGTTATACGAAAAATTCCTTTAATTTAGAACCGGCTTTATAGGTTGTACAATTAAAATATTTAGAGCTAGATAATTTACAATTGTCTATATATGTTGTACGATTAAAATTTGAAGTGGTAGATAACTTTTAAACTATATGTTTTCGTATAGATAAAATATAATTTTTTCAAAAAGGTGATATATATATATATATATATATTATAATATATATATATATATATATATATTATATGTGGTGAACACTCCGGTGCACCCAGCTAGGTGGGTGCACTGAGTACATATTAAATAGGATTAATATGTCCTGTGTGGAATAGAATAATAATAAAACTAATTAATTTAATCCTATTTAATTCAAAAGCTTGAGATCCGTTGATTGAACGGACGGATAAGATCGCGACAAGCAAGCGGGTGCACTCAGTGCACCCACCTAGCTGGGTACACCGGAGTGTTTTCCATATTTATGTATAATAAACATTGATGATTTTATTTTCTAATAATGATTAAGGAGAAATTTATGTTTTTCAATTTTGATTTCTTTTCTTGGCATATTTTATGCATCATTGAGTTTTGTGATTCATATTTAAAAACAGCGTAAAAATATCAGTAAGTACTCCTGGACCAAGTGGTAAGAACTAAGAACTTAACACATTTCCTTCAACCACCCGGGTTCAAACCCCGTAGATAGCAAAAAAGTAGAAAATGATGTATGTAAATAGTGAGATAGACCAGTAAGGGAAAATATCCTCGTAAGAATAAATTCTTTTTAAAAGCATATATATGTGTCTCTAAAAAATTATCAGCAACAAAAATAAGTGCCTCTAAAAGGCGGCTAAGATGACAAATATATAGTTTAAAGTAACAATTTGAATATTCTCCACTATTTCTTCATTAGTGACAGATAACATGTGCCACCGTATTTGCCTCTAAAGCCTTTAGCGACAGGAGCGTTTGTGGCACTTAAGCTATCTGCTCTAAAACTCTATAGAGGCAAAAATGACTTTAGAGGCAAATACGTGTGCCTCCGTAGCCAATTTGTTGTAGTGTCAAGATGTGAAATATACAAATTTGATAACCATGACAACTAATGATCCTTATGAAAAATAATGATTTTTATATACATTTCCAAGGAATATAGAAACTTGTCTAGGTAACAAAAGAATTTTGCTCCATTATAGAAAAGACTTGTCCTCCTTACAAAATGGTAAGTAGAATAAAGTCTTATCGCCTTTCCTCAACGAGATAGTTAATAAGTGCCTCATTGGCCAAAAAGATTTGCCCACACGAGGATTGGTCATAAGTGCCCCATTGCAATGAATGACTTATCCTCGATCAAATTGAGGAAGCCATAAGTGCCCTATTGCAGAATTGCTTGTCCTCAAATCGAGGATAATAATAAGTGCCCCATGTGGCAAGGAAACATTGTTCTCAAATGAGATACAGCCGGTAAATGGACTTCGTTAGGTACCAATAGTATAACTTGCCCTTACAAAAGGATGATTCGAAATCCATCAAGCGAAAGTGTAAATCTCATCGCTTTTCTAACACCAATAGCTTGTGCAAAATTTCTTCATCTGCAGGGGAAGATTTTGAAATTTTCCTGAAAATAAAAATTAAGATCCAGAGCAAGAATCCCTGCACATTCATGCATTTACGTAAGTGCCACGCCCTGATTGTAATTCACTTAATAAATAATTCACACTAAGCTTTTTAAATTCGTCTGTTTGGAAATCTCTCTCTTGATTTGAAAAAATATTTCAGATCTAAAATTAATAAATAAAATAAAAGAATCAAAAATAAGTTTCATAAAATACCCAACATCATCTTCTCAACACATGAACCATTAGATCAAAAGCGTACAAATCTAAGCGCTGTCCTTGCTTTCAGTATAATGCTCAAGTTAGGTTTTAGAACAGAGGCCATCTCAATCAGCCTATAAATTGACTAAATTCTCTCATTTCAGACTATTGTCGTCTACCGCGCGCCGTCACTTGGTGAGCTCGAATTTCTCTTCCTTTTGCCCTAATAGTCTGTCAATCCGATCGTTAATCCCAAACGTTTTATGCGCAGATTTCTTCGAGCAATTCGCGAACCAGAGGAGCAGAATTTCAGCTGAAGGTATTAATCGTTCGTCTTAGATATCAACTTCTTGTTGTTTCAGTTTTGATATATCTGCTTTCTGGTTTAGCCTGGGAGGACCACGACGAATTCTTGCTTTTGTTTAGCTTTTCTAAGACAATCGGTTGCTTTTTGTTTATTGAATAGTATAATCTAATCAGTGAATTGCTGGTGGGGACTCATATCACATGCCTGTGCATTTGTTTAATCATTAATGAACTCTGCAGCTGATTTTATTGGTTAGTTTAATCAGCTGTGTAATCCGATTCAGGAGAATGGACGGGAAGAATTGGAACGCTGCTGCTGCTCCAGGCGGAGAAGAAACTGCTGTTGATGGGGCTGACTGGAGAGCTTCATTGAAGGCCGGCTCGCGAGAAAGAGTCGTGAACAAAATGTGAGTTCATCAATATAGCCACTATGAACTTACGAATTAACTGTAAAGAATCTTGTTACCTGTATATTGTGACGCATAATTCTGAGTCTAAAGTTGGCAGGGTGTTCTTGATTAGCTTCTTCTTCCAGAACCCTATGAATATGTTTAATGAATGTGGGGTTCTCTTATGGTACAGAGTGGAAATATTAACGAGGCATCTACCTTTTCATGGTCGAGATGGATTTGAAGAACTGCGGAAAATCGCAGCACGATACGAGCAAAAGATTCATACTGCTGCAACCAGTCAGGTTTGTCACCATTGGCAACACATCTGGATGAATTCAGAATGAAATTCTGTGCTTCTAAGCGTTTCCACCATAGATATATGATTTGAGGATGCAGTACTGTTCTTATGTGACCCTGTTTCTCTATGTAGAATGATTATGTGCGGAGGATATCATTGAAGATGTTCACAGTGGAGAACAGATCACAGAGTTCTATGCCCAGTTCCTTCGTTTACTTGCCGCCCAAATCTCCAGGCAACCCTGGAGGTAATTCATATGGTTACAGTCCCCGCATTTTGTTAACACTTTACACACATGATGTTTTGAATTTATTGTGCATACTTAAGGATTTAAGGATTTATTTATGTCTGTCGATCCTAG
Organism: Linum lewisii; assembly: GCA_034768395.1. Taxonomy (NCBI): domain Eukaryota; kingdom Viridiplantae; phylum Streptophyta; class Magnoliopsida; order Malpighiales; family Linaceae; genus Linum; species Linum lewisii. The sequence goes on along the minus strand of CM068298.1, from coordinate 4,306,403 downwards.
TTTGCATTAGTCAAGTATTGGACTTGATTAATGAAAATTAATTTAGACTTGATTAAGAATTAATATGTCTTGTTAGAGATAAATATTAATTATTGGTTTGGGGCATGGCTAATCGGACCGGGTGCTACAAGGTCACACGCATATAGTATGGACCGAGTCAACTGATAGACCTAATTCATAGTGGATTAGGACTAACGGGATGGTGGCCCATTAGGATTAGGAAGGGATTAGTGTTTATGTCCTAATCTTATAAATAAGACGGTTAGGGAAACGGTTAACCCTAAGCCACCAAACATTCTCTCGGAGAAACCCTAGTTGCCATAAACGGAAGACTTTGTTCTTCGATCAAGCGTTGATCAGGAAGATCTGGATTTATCTAACGGCTTCGACAAGTATTAGTCATCGAACTAATAATCACGCCGTGAGAGGTAAATCGTGATAACCATTTTTTATTGATTTATATGCATTTTGAGATGATCTAGGTTGTTATATGTTAATTGTATTTTCGCTGCCATTGTTATTTATATCTAACGATTTCCTATAGTGGTATGAAAGCACCTCGTTTTGCATATTTTTCGAGGTGTTAACTTTTTTGGTACTTAACGTTTGGGAGGATTTCATTTTGGTACACATCGTTTCAAAAATTTCATTTCAGTCATTAACGTTTCAGAAAATCTCGAAACGGTATTTCCATCCAATTTTTCTGTTAAGTGATGATGTGGCAGCTGAGTAACACATCCCAGTCAGCTAAAATATTAATAAAATAAGAATTATATTATTTTAATATTAAAAATTAAGTTTTTTATTAAATAATTAATTTTTAACTGAAAATTTTTAAAAAAATATTTTTTCCCAAAAAAATGTCTCTTCTCCTCTTCTCTCTCCTCTCGCCTCAAAAATACATATCTAAACGTTTCAGTGTTTCAATACTCAATGTTTCGTCACTTATTCATTTTGCTAGTTTTTGTTTGTAGATCTAAAATTTTTGGTACTTTTTCCACCTCCAACTCTCCTTCTCCCCTCTACTTCCTCCTCCTTCCGTGTCTCCTCTCTCCCTTCTCCCCTCATGCTTCTTCCTATTTCCTCCCTTCACCTCTCCTCTCTCTCTTCTCCTCTCTGCTTTCTCTTACCCCCTCTTCCCGCCTCTCCCCTTTTCCTCATTTCTTCTACTTCGCCCTTTTGTCTCTCCTCTCCCTCCTTCCCCCTCCTCCTAAAAAACACAGATAAAAATTTATGAGGGGGAAGGAGGATAGACAGAGGAAGAGGTCAGGAGAGGCTGAGTGAGGAGGCAAGAGAAAGTAGAGGAGAGACGAATGGAGAAGGTAGGAGGAAGCATAGGGGAGAAGGAAGAGAGGAGAGACGGAGGGAGGAGGAAGTATAGGAAAGAAGGGAGGAATAGAGAAGGAGGGTCGGAGGTGGAAAAATACAAAAAAAAACTTAATCTACAAACACAAAGTACCAGAAAACTTAGATCTACAAACAAACTACCAAAATGAAAAAGTTACGAAACGTTGACTACTGAAACCCTAAAATGTTTAGATATCTATTTTCAAGGTGAGAGGAGAGAGAAGAGGAGGAGAGAAATTTTTTGGGGAAAAAACATTTTTTAAAAATTTTAATAAAAAAATTAATTATTTAATGTTAAAATAATAATATAATATTTTAGCTGACTAGGATGTGTGACTCAGCTACCAGGTCATCACTTAACAGAAAATTTGGACGGAAATACCATTTCGAGATTTTTTGAAACGTTAATGACTGAAATGAAATTTTTGAAACGATGTGTACCAAAATGAAATTTTGTCCAAACGTTAAGTACCAATAAAGTTAACACTTCCATTTCATAACAAAATAAATTACGTTCTTAATGTAAAAATTATTCAATTAAATGAGGGAATTATCTTGGGTTAATATTTTTGTTTAAAATTAATCTTTATTGATTTTTCTAAATTTATTACATAAACTAAATTAGTAAAAAAATAAATATTTTGGTCGTCATCGGCGACCGATGGTTGGAAAACGTAAGTGAAAAAAAAAGGTGGCAGAACCTGTGGGGTTACAGAAACCCTAATATCCCCTTTTCTCAGCATATTTCTCTTTTTTTTTCTTTTTTATCAGGCCCATGTGGAATGGTTGTTGGGCTAGGCCCACAACTTTTGTTTTGACTTATGGCCCGTAAAGTTAGCAATGGCAAGGATTGTGTTACTAAACCCAGTTCAATAGCCTGTTGCTTCTTGGGTCGTGGTCCTGGCCCGAATGTGTTGTAGGACAAGTGGGCTCGGCCCGAACTATAATTGGTTATTGGTTGCGTCTTGGTGTGACCAAGGCCTTGATTGCCCAGCCCATGTCTCAAGGACAGCATTTGTCTCCTGGTCAGCCTGTTTGGTTTGAACTTGACCAATTTGACCGGTTCGTCAAATTAACCCAATCCGACCAGTTTTGGTTCAATTTTTTTTTAATTTCGGTTTCACGAGGTTTGACCTAGGTTGATCAGCATTGACTTAGGTTTGACCAGTACATTTGGCCATCAAACAGAACTCGTTTTTGAACTGATTTTTGGTCAATTTTATTCCTAGGTTTTATTAAGAAATAAAAAAAATCATAATTAATTTTCTATTTAATTTTATTATATATTTATTAAATTAAATGAGTTTTAACTAATGGACTTTATGGGCATGTTTTCGAAATTAATATATACGAAATTTTAAATATTAATGATTATCTTTATAATTAAATTAATTTTATTGTTGAAGAAATTATAATACATGAGATTATTATTAGGTTTTAATTGAAATAAAATTATTTTATTCATAATTAATTACCACCTTAATTAAAATTGGTTAATTAGGATTAAATTAAATCTACCAAGCATGTTAGATTTAAGGTTATTCACTCATGCGATAGTGAATGAATGAATGTTTTGTATGTTGTGCATTTTTGTGGGAATGCGTGCATGTTCTTGGTGATTGGATAAAAGACCCCACTTAATTTGAATTTATTTATCTTATTTTGGGAAATACGATCTACCAACTGTTTTATTTCCGTTGTAATTTATTTTGGTCTATTAATAGGATAGATTAAAAAAAATCTTCTAATTAGTTTTTTAAAGCCTTGTAATTACAACAAACGAGAGATTGACACCAGTCAAGGACTCAAAAGATAGGAGATCCTTCGATGATGAACAAGAAGCCTTTTTCAAAAATTAAATGGGAAATCAAGATCCGATCACATACAAGTGTTTATCATCTGAATGCTTAGAACCACGTTTTAGGTTGTTTGCGTATGTCTTTTTGCACGATTAGTTCACTAGCAAATATAGATTAAAAAAATCAACTAAAATGTCCTCGGAGATAAATTGAGGCATGCTTTACTATAACGAGACATGTCACGCTTTTACAAAAACTAGGTCATTTCATTGCATTGGATAGCATGGGTGGATCTTAGGGGTTTAGAAGTTCGTTTTTGGTCATACTTGACAAATACAAAAGATGAAGTTTTGGTTTAAACCACAGTTGGTTCTATGATAGTCACATAATCAACCAAGAGTCACAAAATAGTTGTGAATGACCAAAGTGTTGGTCTACCTAAATTACAAAGTTTTAGTTGCAGTGCCAAAGTATGACCAACTTTTTGTTGGATTTAAGTTCCGAGGAAGTATTTCATTAAGGGGGACACAATTTTATGTGAATGAAGTACACATGTGCTCTTAATTTTAGAGAATATCGTTGAGCTATGTATTTTATTGAAATAATAACCTTTTTCTTTGCACTTTATTTTTTAGAAACGGTGATTATTCAACCCACCTACACCAATTTAAGTCCATTCATTGAGAAGGAAAAACTTGTATGGAATTGTCCAGTTTCTCGAAGGAAAGAGACCTAAAAAAATTTCTCTCAAATTAGGATGGCAAACTCTAATTGTAAATTGAGGGGCCGCTTGACCAGTTGTCCGTTGAGGCAACACCAAAAGAGGTGAAAACTCACATGCTCGATGGACAAAGGAGGAGGGATAGATTTGCACTAATGCAGACAATCATGAATGCAAGATTGGAAAGGGGAAAACCGGTTGAACCTTTCATCTGTGCAATTATTAAAAAATTGAAACAAATCCAACTAATGGGTTATAAGATGGATCCCGAGTTAGCTAATGACATGATCCTCAATAGCCTGCATGATGATGACTTCCTTTTATGATGAATTATCACATGCAAGGTGAGGTACATGACCTTGATCAAATGCTTAATTTACTCATAGCAGCAGAAAAGGACATGAAGGTTGAACAATCAACTTCATATCCAATGATGTGCTAGTAGTGAATCAAGTACAAAAGTTCAAGCGAAAGGGAAACAAGCGTGGACTTTACCTAGCGAATAACAATGTTGTTGTTGCTTCGGAAGGCAAGAACACTGATGCTAGCAAAAAGGTGGAACATTGCGATGAGTGCGTTTATTGCAAGCAAAGAGGCTATTGGATGCGCAACTGCCCCAAATACTATGAAGCGTCCACTTCAAAAGGTATATTTTCATAAACGACAAATCAACAAACTCTATATCTTTAGCACACAAATACTAGTTTGTCATTAACATATTGTCTTAAATATGCAGGAACAAAGAAGAAGTAGAGAATTGGCAAGATGCATCTTAGCATGACCAAAAGTGTTGACATGACACCCATTAGATATGAGAAATTGCGGTTTATCTTTTACCTTGGTTTTATTTTAGAACTAATGGTTATTTTGTTTTTACCTAAGACCAGAACATATAATATCACTAATAGGTTGTGAATCTTGATTGATATTGTATTTTTATTTTGGATTATTTGTCAATCAAAAAATAAGATTTTGTGTTTTGTAAAAGGTTGTTGATGTTGAATATTTTGCAACTTATTGGCGTACATAACAAAATAAAACAAATGTTTAATATAATATTGATGTTAATCAATTTATATATTTGTTTCATATAGTATTGAATGACGAAACAAATTCAATTTGAATGTTAGATGGTAAATGAAATAAAAATGGGCTAAGGACGTTTGGTAAAAAAGTCCTTACTTGAATGATCATTCTGTTAAGCGTTGAAGTTAGATGATCGTTTTGTTAGATAACCCAACATCAAGTGACGGCCAAAGTATTTGAATCCCAATTAGTCTATAAAATTAAAACCACCGCGATCTCTCGCTCTCAATTAGCCCTAACTCTCTTCTTCCTTGGTCGTCGTCGGAAGCTTCCACCACCACCAATTCCTCAATATCTATTGCGTTTGTTCGATAGATTGCGTCAGAAAACGGTACTCTCTCACTTTTCCGGTCAGTCCGAATTTATTCCCTTTCTCGTAGTAGCCTCATCCATTTCGCGTAATTTGTGGTGTCGAAGCAACGATCAGTCTCGAACCTTTTACGCGCACAATTCTCTGATCAGGTCCTGAACTGGACGAGAAGAATTTCAGTTGAAGGTATTGATCGTTGTCTCCCGAATTTGAAGTCCAAAGAAGGGATTTTCGTTTAAAATTATTAGCAGTTGAATTTTGGTTTCCTGTCGCTCGTCTAAGACGATCAGCTAATTTTTTTCCTGTTTGGCTCGATAATTTGTTGGTAGATCATAATGGCTGGTCTAGTACTAGATGACTAAGCTTCATTCTTTGGTCAAAAGATTATCAGTAACATGTGTATTTGTTTCATGAACTTGGCAACTGGTTGTTTTGGTTTGTGTAGGATATAATCTATTTAGTTAATCTGCTCGAGGAGAATGGATGGGAATAACTGGAGGCCTGCTGCTCCAGGCGGAGAAGCTGCTATGGATGGGGGTGACTGGAGAGCTACATTGCAGGCTGACTCGCGACAAAGAATCGTGAACAAAATGTGAGTTCAATGTAGCCATAAATAACTTACGAATAACTGTAGTTGGCAGTGTGTCCTTGATTAGCTTCTTCTTTAGTAGCTATTAAGTTTTTGATCATTTGGGGTCAATTATAAATGTGGCTCTCTCATGGTACAGAATGGAAACATTAAAGAGGCATCTGCCTTTTTCTGGTCAAGAGGGACTGCAAGAACTGAAGAAAATCGCTGTAAGATTTGAGGAAAAGATTTATACTGCTGCCAACAGTCAGGTTAGTAATGCTTGGAACACATCTCTCATGGAAGAATGAAATTTTGTGCTTCTGATCGTTTCCCATAGATATGATTGAGGATGCACTATTCTTATGTCACCCTATTTCTCTATGTAGTCTGATTATTTGCGGAAGATATCATTGAAGATGCTCACAATGGAGAGCAAATCACAGAATTCTATACCCAATTCCTTGCCGCCTAACTCAGCAGGCAATGGCAGTAAACCCCTGACCCAGGAGGTAATTCATGGTTACGGTCCCCCAATCCCCCAAATCCCAGTAGTTTGATTTTGTTAACACGTGATTTTTTGAATTTCTTGTGCATACTTGTTAAATTATGGTATGGAAAATGCTATGTCATCTTGAACTTCTTATGCTATTTATCAAGTCCTTATATTAAAAAGAAATGTGTGAAGAAAGATGTTACTGCAAAGTAAGTACCTACTGCAAAGAAATGTTGTTTCTCTAAATCTGGTCAATATTCATTTTGAACAGCATCCCCTAGCATGCAGTCCCAAGTTCCCAGTCAAAGGCAATCTCTGCCTATTCCATTGCCAGCTAATCAACCTCAGGCACGCCAACAGTTGTTGACTCAGAACATGCAGAACAACATGAACTCTACTGGGCTCCAAAGTTCTGCTAATTTACAATCTTCGCTGCCCCCTGTTTCTGGTATGAACCAGACTCCAATCAATGTTCCCGGCCAGAATGCTGGCATGCAGAACATGTCTAACATTGCTCAGAACCCGGTTGGGACTTCAATAGGCCAAGGGGTTTTGTTGAACATGTTTGGAAACACTCATAGACAGATGCCTGGGAGGAACCAGTTTTTTGGTCAGCAACAACAGCAACAGTTACAAAATCCTCAACAGTATCTTTATAAGCAGCAGCAGTTCCAACAACAGTTGCTCTTGAATCAGAGAAATCTAGCACACCCCATGATGCAATCACAACTTCAGCAACAGCAGCAGCAAAATGGTCTGCAGTCATCCCAATTCCAGCAGCCTCTGCAATTTGGCATGCAGACACCATCTGTCATGCAGCCTTCTGTGATGCAGTCGCCAAGTATGTTTCTATTTTTTCCAACTCTGTAGTCTTGTTCCTGCTAACATTCTGGAGTATTTTGTGTCATGTTCAATTTACATAAAAAAATGCAACTCTAACAACTAGTTGGCTAATGTTTTTCATTGGTTCCTTTCGATACTTATTTATCTGATTGAACACGCTGTGCTTAGGGTATTATTTCAATTCATCCTGCTCGGTGAACTTCACTAATCTTATATGTCCTTGAGTGATGTTACATGTTACCGGTCTTCATTGATGCTGGTCCTGTTGTATCGTCTCTAGATTTTGCAGCACAAACTGGGCAGGAAAATGGAGATGATTGGCAAGAGGAAATCTATCAAAAGGTTGGTCAATGCCTTTATTAAGGGTTAGAGCTTCTGTTTGTTCCTTTGACATTCAAGTACTAATCTTCCCATTTTGTTCTCAGATCAAAGCCAAGAGGGAGATGTATTTACCTGAACTAAATGAAATGCTCATAAAAGTTGTTTCGAAGTTAGAGCAGGTACGAACCATCTCATATTTGTCAGTCAGTTTTATGTCAATTAGTCAACTTTTTTCAAGTCTTTACTCACTTTCTTTTCATTTCTACTAAAGAGTCATTCTGAAATGTTTCTCATTCTTTTTCTCCAGCATGATTCACTTCCGCAGCTGCCAAAGTCAGATCAGCTCGAAAAGTTAAAGAAGCTTAAGACTATGCTGGAGGGCATGATAAATTCCTTACAAGTACACAAAGAAAATGTCATTCCGATTCTGAGTTTCAAGAATTTGCCGAATAAGCCTATGCCTGCAATGCAACAACCACCATCGCAGAACCCTCAGTTGCAACCCATGAACATGCAAAGCTCGGTATCAGCAATGCAGCAGAACAATATGTCAAATATGCAGCATGGCTTATCTGGTGTGCAAATGATGTACTCTCTGCAGCCACAAGGAAATGCTGTTATTCCCCATTGCTTGGAAAGGTCGTCTCTGTTCCTGATGATGCTGCTCATGGAAGTAGTAAAGCTTTCACAAGTGTAACTGGGAAATCGGGTGTTGCAGAGCATGATCAGCCACTTGAGGAGTTGATTAAAGCTGCTGGTGATGTTTGGAACCCAATTCCTCTTCACCATTTTGCGGCCATGATCTTCTTTTTCCTTTGTTTCTTTTTTTCGTCTTTGGTCAATGGGGGCAATGCTCCTAACTCAAGAGTGTTAAGGGATTTGGTTTGGATTTTTAGATGAACGCTGGGTCTTGTGGTTGTTGGTGCATTTGAAGCCATGAATTGTGGATTAAATAAGTTTGAATTTATGGTGATTTATCATGTTAGTTAAATTTGTCTTTTTGTTTGCCATAGTGGACTAAAATGAGTTAAGTATACACGAATAAAAATTAATTAAATGAAGTGTTTGGCCAAGTTGAAAGGTGTACCACTTTTTGGTTTAGGAGGTAACGAAGCGAAAGGTGAGCCACACAGTGACCTGCTGTAGAAGTTTGAAGCAGCAATGTTGTCAGTCTGATATGGGGAAATGAGTCTAGTAGAATGCAAAAATTTGTCACCACGGTAGAGTCTCTTACATAGTTACATTGTTGCAGATTTGAAGCGGGTTCGATACTGGAATTTGACATTTTTTAACTAAATTGAAATACACTTAAGGCGATGGAAACTTTGTTGATTTTTATTGATAACACTAGTATTTTGCCCGCCCGTCGGCGGGATCCAAACTCCAAATAATATATAATTCTAAATTTTGGAGCAAGTAACAAATAATATGGAACAAAAAATATTATTAAAAGATAAATTACCTCGATCGTTATAACTTAGTCTTAATACTTGAAAATTTATAAAATTAGTATATTTAATATCAGTTGTTGTTAGGTTCTCAAACTTAGATTAATATATAAAAAATTAACATACCAAGTAACTTCTATGTATAGTGGTCAATATTTTGATTGATAATTTTTTATTTGTTTATTTGAATTAGTATATATCTACACGCTAGGCTTCGCAATTGTTATTCGCAAACCGGGTACCCACCCGATATTCAGTTGATTGGGGAGGGGATTACCCGTTGACTGGGTAAAGTTGACGGGTATGGGCAAACCCGATACCTAGTTGGAGCGAGTAACGGGTGGGGACAGGTTTAAAGGTATCTCCCACATACCCAACCCTATGGGTACCTGATATTAAACGACGTTGTATTAGCCACAATATATTATATATGTTTAACGGAATTGACTCAATTTCTCCTTCAGTCATTTAGTTCGTTCCCTCTCAAAACTCTAGTGCTCCAAAAATCATAGCTCCATCTTGAAAATCTCTTTGCAATCTAGATGTAGATAGATTTGGGATTTACCTTATGGGTAGCGGGTTAACCCGATACCCATTCCGGGGCAGGGATGGTTTAGATTTTGTACCCGTTTAGTTTTATTGGGAGGGTACGGGTAATACTCATTTAACAAGCAGGTGGGTACGTAGTGGATATGTGGTATCCGGACCCGTGGGTACCCATTGCCAAACCTATTTTACACAGTACTTAGGCCCGTGCACGAAGTCCGAAAGAAAGGAAACGGAACTAAGCTACTCATATTGAGTAGAATTAATGATAAATCTCTATTGACCAATAAAAGAGCTAATTAATTATAAAGTTTATAGAAATAAAAAAAAATGTGGAGTGTATTGACCATAAATATTAGAATTAGAACTACTCTCTTTGAAATATTTACCAAATATGGTGCATATAATTGTGTTTATTCTCTAAATATTATCTAGTCCAACTACTTTTGAGGTTGTTACACCTTACTCACAATGGACATGGTGTTGTAAGGATCTTTCATATAGAGTGGGACACACTCTGTTATAGGCTCGTTCTATTGAAATATTATAGTTATATTTTTTTCATATTATACTAATAATGCAACCTTATTTTGGAGGTCTAGGCAACATTCTCTTATTGTATCATTCATCATAAACTTACCTGTTTATTTATTTTTCAAAATTAAATTAATATTTACTTGAAAAAAATCAGATAATTGAAATGAGTGAAGTTAAATTACCAAGTTATGCAAATAATTAAGATGATACTGAAGATAATAATTATTAAATAATTAATGGAACTAAATAGTTTATATTAATTTTTAGATTTTAAAAAAGTAATATATCAATTTATAGAATACTTGAATGGAATAATAAAAGATTATGATAATAAGCCTTTATCCATCTATAATAAAGATACCATCAATATATATAAACTTGAGAAAAGAAAATTAAAGTTTAAATAATAATGATTTAAATATTGGACGTCACATTTAAATTGAAAAGTAGTGGCTAATTTTTAGGAAAAAGTTGCAGAAGTTTTTTAATATATAAAGCAACAATTTTTATGAAATTAATAAAATGAAAAAAAGAATAAATTGTTTCATTGGTTGAATTCCTACAATTAAGGAGAGGGCTTGAAATAAAGGGGGTCTTTTATTTTGCTTTATATATTATAGTAGATAGATAGAAGATATTGCGACGGATATAAACCGTTGCATATACTACGTATACCTACGGCAACGGACGCGAGCCATCGCAAAAACTGTGTATGCCTACGGCAATGGAAGAAAGTCGTCACAAAAACTGCCCAAGTCTACGATGACGGAAATAATCCGTCACCAAAACTATGCAGGCCTATACTGACGGAAATATAAGTAAAAACAACGAATATGGTCGTCGCAAAAACTAAGACTCTTTTGCGACGATTATTTTTTAAACCGTTGTTGAAAGTTTATCATTAGCGACAGTTTATTCCATGGCAATTTTACGTCGCAAAAAAAAAAACCCAAATTCTTGTAGTGCCATCTCTTTTGCGGGAAAATAATCGACGCTTAGAGCCTGATTCATACTCCACCAAGGAGAAAAACATCCATGACAACCAAAAAATCTAAAAAAAGAAGTTAAAAAATCATAGATAAGAAATATCTTTTGAAAAAAAAAATTACTGACAAAGCCTTGGATAACATAGCCCAAACCTGTTAAAAGGAACGGTCAACGGACAAAAGCGTCTGAAACCCCACGAGACCATGATATTGCAATCATTGAGTATAATCCCGTGATTGCTAGACCAATTTTTAACCACTATATCACTATTATTATTCCATTTATGATAGCTAATAAATATCAATTAGTATTTATCCTAAATAACGAACATTTAAACTAATTCCGGGAAGAAAAATGCTCCCCTCTTTATTCACAGAATAATTATTTGACATAGTTTTCATAATAGGATTATTCATGTAATCAATATTAATGTCACCGATATCCAACATAGGACGGAGCTAACGCTCCGATAAGAATGTTGATCATTCAAAATCACAGGGAAATTGCCATCGTAAACCCCATTAGAGCCCAAAGAAGATTTGGATGGGATGGTACACAACCAATAGCCTTTATTATTATTATTATTATTATTATTATTATTATTATTATTATTATTATTATTATTATTTATTCTGATCACACTACAACATAACCAGGTTACGGAGACAGATTCACAGAGGCACACAGAATATTTGCCTCTAAATATACTTTTAAAGAACAAATACTATATGTGCCTCTATAGATACAAATATCTGCCTCTAATTGTATTTTATTTATTTATTTTAATTTTAATAAATATTATTTTATATTTTTAGAGGCAGATAATTTATAACTGCCTCTATAAGTTATACGGAAAATTCCTTTAGAGGCAGATAATTTATAACTGCCTCTATAAATTATACGGAAAATTCCTTTAGAGACAGATAATTTATAACTGCCTCTATAAGTTACATAGAAAATTTATTTAGAGGCAGATAATTTATAACTGCCTCTATAAGTATACAAAAAATTTATTTAGAGGCAAATAATTTATAACTGCCTCTATATTGTTATACGAAAAATTCCTTTAATTTAGAACCGGCTTTATAGGTTGTACAATTAAAATATTTAGAGCTAGATAATTTACAATTGTCTATATATGTTGTACGATTAAAATTTGAAGTGGTAGATAACTTGTAAACTATATGTTTTCGTATAGATAAAATATAATTTTTTCAAAAAGTGTTTATATATTATATATATATATATATATATTATATATATATATATTATAATAATATATATATATGTGGTGAACACTCCGGTGCACCCAGTAGGTGGGTGCACTGAGTACATATTAAATAGGATTAATATGTCCTGTGTGGAATAGAATAATAATAAAACTAATTAATTTAATCCTATTTAATTCAAAAGCTTGAGATCCGTTGATTGAACGGACGGATAAGATCGCGACAAGCAAGCGGGTGCACTCAGTGCACCCACCTAGCTGGGTACACCGGAGTGTTTTCCATATTTATGTATAATAAACATTGATGATTTTATTTTCTAATAATGATTAAGGAGAAATTTACGTTTTTCAATTTTGATTTCTTTTCTTGGCATATTTTATGCATCATTGAGTTTTGTGATTCATATTTAAAAACAGCGTAAAAATATCAGTAAGTACTCCTGGACCAAGTGGTAAGAACTAAGAACTTAACACATTTCCTTCAACCACCCGGGTTCAAACCCCGTAGATAGCAAAAAAGTAGAAAATGATGTATGTAAATAGTGAGATAGACCAGTAAGGGAAAATATCCTCGTAAGAATAAATTCTTTTTAAAAGCATATATATGTGTCTCTAAAAAATTATCAGCAACAAAAATAAGTGCCTCTAAAAGGCGGCTAAGATGACAGAATAATAGTAGTTTAAAGTAGCAATTACTAGCAATTATATCTGCCACTATTTCTTCCATTAGTGACAGATAACATGTGCCACCGTATTTGCCTCTAAAGACCTTTAGCGACAGGAGCGTTGGTGGCACTTAAGCTATCTGCCTCTATAAAACTCTATAGAGGCAGAAAAATGACTTTTAGAGGCAAATACGGTGTGCCTCCGTAGCCAGATTTTGTTGTAGTGTCAAGATGTGGAAATATACAAAGTTTGATAACCATGACAACTAATGATCCTTGAGTGAAAAATAATGATTTTTTATATACATTTCCAAGGAATATAGAACTTGTCTAGGTAACAATAGGAATATGCTCCATTGACTAGGAAAGACTTGTCCCTTACAAAAGGATAATGTAAGAAAGTCTTATCGGCTTGTCCTCAAGCCGAGATAGTTCATAAGTGCCTCATTGGCAAAAAATGATTTGTCCTCACATCGAGGATAGCTCATAAGTGCCCCATTGGCAATGAATGACTTATCCTCGATCAAATTGAGGATAGCTCATAAGTGCCCTATTGGCAAGAAATGGCTTGTCCTCAAATCGAGGATAACTAATAAGTGCCCCATTGGCAAGGAACGACTTGTTCTCAAATTGAGGATAGCCGGTAAATGGCCTTACGTTACGGTACCAATAGTATCATTGCCCTTATACAAAGGATTGATTCGAAATCCATAAAATGGAAAGTGGTAAATCTCACGCTTTCTTAACACCTATGACTTGTGGAAAATTTTCTTCATCTGCAGGAGAAGATTTTGAAATTTACCTGAAAATAAAAATTAAGATCCAGATCAGAAAATCCCATGCACATTTCATGCATTTACGTAAGTCACGCCTGATTGTAATCAACTTAAGTAAATAATTACACTAAGCTTTTTAAATTCGTGTGTTTTGAAGCTCTCTCTTGGATTTGAAAAAATATTTCAGACTTAAAATAAAAATAAAATAGGATCAAAATAATTTCATAAAATACCCAACTCATCTTCTCAACACATGAACCATTAGATCAAAAGCGTACAAATCTAAGCGCTGTCCTTGCTTTCAGTATAATGCTCAAGTTAGGTTTTAGAACAGAGGCCATCTCAATCAGCCTATAAATTGACTAAATTCTCTCATTTCAGACTATTGTCGTCTACCGCGCGCCGTCACTTGGTGAGCTCGAATTTCTCTTCCTTTTGCCCTAATAGTCTGTCAATCCGATCGTTAATCCCAAACGTTTTATGCGCAGATTTCTTCGAGCAATTCGCGAACCAGAGGAGCAGAATTTCAGCTGAAGGTATTAATCGTTCGTCTTAGATATCAACTTCTTGTTGTTTCAGTTTTGATATATCTGCTTTCTGGTTTAGCCTGGGAGGACCACGACGAATTCTTGCTTTTGTTTAGCTTTTCTAAGACAATCGGTTGCTTTTTGTTTATTGAATAGTATAATCTAATCAGTGAATTGCTGGTGGGGACTCATATCACATGCCTGTGCATTTGTTTAATCATTAATGAACTCTGCAGCTGATTTTATTGGTTAGTTTAATCAGCTGTGTAATCCGATTCAGGAGAATGGACGGGAAGAATTGGAACGCTGCTGCTGCTCCAGGCGGAGAAGAAACTGCTGTTGATGGGGCTGACTGGAGAGCTTCATTGAAGGCCGGCTCGCGAGAAAGAGTCGTGAACAAAATGTGAGTTCATCAATATAGCCACTATGAACTTACGAATTAACTGTAAAGAATCTTGTTACCTGTATATTGTGACGCATAATTCTGAGTCTAAAGTTGGCAGGGTGTTCTTGATTAGCTTCTTCTTCCAGAACCCTATGAATATGTTTAATGAATGTGGGGTTCTCTTATGGTACAGAGTGGAAATATTAACGAGGCATCTACCTTTTCATGGTCGAGATGGATTTGAAGAACTGCGGAAAATCGCAGCACGATACGAGCAAAAGATTCATACTGCTGCAACCAGTCAGGTTTGTCACCATTGGCAACACATCTGGATGAATTCAGAATGAAATTCTGTGCTTCTAAGCGTTTCCACCATAGATATATGATTTGAGGATGCAGTACTGTTCTTATGTGACCCTGTTTCTCTATGTAGAATGATTATGTGCGGAGGATATCATTGAAGATGTTCACAGTGGAGAACAGATCACAGAGTTCTAGCCCAGTTCCTTCGTTTACTTGCCGCCCAAATCTCCAGGCAACCCAGGAGGTAATTCATATGGTTACAGTCCCCGCATTTCGTTAACATTTACATGTTTTTGAATTTATTGTGCATACTTAAGATTTATTGTGCATACTTAAGGATTTAAGGATTTATTTATGTCTGTCGATCCTAGTTTGCATTAGTCAAGTATTGGACTTGATTAATGAAAATTAATTTAGACTTGATTAAGAATTAATATGTCTTGTTAGAGATAAATATTAATTATTGGTTTGGGGCATGGCTAATCGGACCGGGTGCTACAAGGTCACACGCATATAGTATGGACCGAGTCAACTGATAGACCTAATTCATAGTGGATTAGGACTAACGGGATGGTGGCCCATTAGGATTAGGAAGGGATTAGTGTTTATGTCCTAATCTTATAAATAAGACGGTTAGGGAAACGGTTAACCCTAAGCCACCAAACATTCTCTCGGAGAAACCCTAGTTGCCATAAACGGAAGACTTTGTTCTTCGATCAAGCGTTGATCAGGAAGATCTGGATTTATCTAACGGCTTCGACAAGTATTAGTCATCGAACTAATAATCACGCCGTGAGAGGTAAATCGTGATAACCATTTTTTATTGATTTATATGCATTTTGAGATGATCTAGGTTGTTATATGTTAATTGTATTTTCGCTGCCATTGTTATTTATATCTAACGATTTCCTATAGTGGTATGAAAGCACCTCGTTTTGCATATTTTTCGAGGTGTTAACTTTTTTGGTACTTAACGTTTGGGAGGATTTCATTTTGGTACACATCGTTTCAAAAATTTCATTTCAGTCATTAACGTTTCAGAAAATCTCGAAACGGTATTTCCATCCAATTTTTCTGTTAAGTGATGATGTGGCAGCTGAGTAACACATCCCAGTCAGCTAAAATATTAATAAAATAAGAATTATATTATTTTAATATTAAAAATTAAGTTTTTTATTAAATAATTAATTTTTAACTGAATATTTTTAAAAAAATTTTTTTCCCAAAAAAATGTCTCTTCTCCTCTTCTCTCTCCTCTCGCCTCAAAAATACATATCTAAACGTTTCAGTGTTTCAATACTCAATGTTTCGTCACTTTTTCATTTTGCTAGTTTTTGTTTGTAGATCTAAAATTTTTGGTACTTTTTCCACCTCCAACTCTCCTTCTCCCCTCTACTTCCTCCTCCTTCCGTGTCTCCTCTCTCCCTTCTCCCCTCATGCTTCTTCCTATTTCCTCCCTTCACCTCCCTCTCTCTCTTCTCCTCTCTGCTTTCTCTTACCCCCTCTTCCCGCCTCTCCCCTTTTCCTCATTTCTTCTACTTCGCCCTTTTGTCTCTCCTCTCTCCTCCCTTCCCCCTCCTCCTAAAAAACACAGATAAAAATTTATGAGGGGGAAGGAGGATAGACAGAGGAAGAGGTCAGGAGAGGCTGAGTGAGGAGGCAAGAGAAAGTAGAGGAGAGACGAATGGAGAAGGTAGGAGGAAGCATAGGGGAGAAGGAAGAGAGGAGAGACGGAGGGAGGAGGAAGTATAGGAAAGAAGGGAGGAATAGAGAAGGAGGGTCGGAGGTGGAAAAATACAAAAAAAAACTTAATCTACAAACACAAAGTACCAGAAAACTTAGATCTACAAACAAACTACCAAAATGAAAAAGTTACGAAACGTTGACTACTGAAACCCTAAAATGTTTAGATATCTATTTTCAAGGTGAGAGGAGAGAGAAGAGGAGAGAGAAATTTTTTGGGGAAAAAACATTTTTTTAAAAATTTTAATAAAAAAATTAATTATTTAATGTTAAAATAATAATACTAATATTTTAGCTGACTAGGATGTGTGACTCAGCTACCAGGTCATCACTTAACAGAAAATTTGGACGGAAATACCATTTCGAGATTTTTGAAACGTTAATGACTGAAATGAAATTTTTAAAACGATGTGTACCAAAATGAAATTTTGTCCAAACGTTAAGTACCAATAAAGTTAACACTTCCATTTCATAACAAAATAAATTACGTTCTTAATGTAAAAATTATTCAATTAAATGAGGGAATTATCTTGGGTTAATATTTTTGTTTAAAATTAATCTTTATTGATTTTTCTAAATTTATTACATAAACTAAATTAGTAAAAAAATAAATATTTTGTCGTCATCGGCGACCGATGGTTGGAAAACGTAAGTGAAAAAAAAAGGTGGCAGAACCTGTGGGGTTACAGAAACCCTAATATCCCCTTTTCTCAGCATATTTCTCTTTTTTTTTTCTTTTTTATCAGGCCCATGTGGAATGGTTGTTGGGCTAGGCCCACAACTTTTGTTTTGACTTATGGCCCGTAAAGTTAGCAATGGCAAGGATTGTGTTACTAAACCCAGTTCAATAGCCTGTTGCTTCTTGGGTCGTGGTCCTGGCCCGAATGTGTTGTAGGACAAGTGGGCTCGGCCCGAACTATAATTGGTTATTGGTTGCGTCTTGGTGTGACCAAGGCCTTGATTGCCCAGCCCATGTCTCAAGGACAGCATTTGTCTCCTGGTCAGCCTGTTTGGTTTGAACTTGACCAATTTGACCGGTTCGTCAAATTAACCCAATCCGACCAGTTTTGGTTCAATTTTTTTTTTAATTTCGGTTTCACGAGGTTTGACCTAGGTTGATCAGCATTGACTTAGGTTTGACCAGTACATTTGGCCATCAAACAGAACTCGTTTTTGAACTGATTTTTGGTCAATTTTATTCCTAGGTTTTATTAAGAAATAAAAAAAATCATAATTAATTTTCTATTTAATTTTATTATATATTTATTAAATTAAATGAGTTTTAACTAATGGACTTTATGGGCATGTTTTCGAAATTAATATATACGAAATTTTAAATATTAATGATTATCTTTATAATTAAATTAATTTTATTGTTGAAGAAATTATAATACATGAGATTATTATTAGGTTTTAATTGAAATAAAATTATTTTATTCATAATTAATTACCACCTTAATTAAAATTGGTTAATTAGGATTAAATTAAATCTACCAAGCATGTTAGATTTAAGGTTATTCACTCATGCGATAGTGAATGAATGAATGTTTTGTATGTTGTGCATTTTGTGGCAATGCGTGCATGTTCTTGGTGATTGGATAAAAGACCCCACTTAATTTGAATTTATTTATCTTATTTTGGGAAATACGATCTACCAACTGTTTTATTTCCGTTGTAATTTATTTTGGTCTATTAATAGGATAGATTAAAAAAAATCTTCTAATTAGTTTTTTAAAGCCTTGTAATTACAACAAACGAGAGATTGACACCAGTCAAGGACTCAAAAGATAGGAGATCCTTCGATGATGAACAAGAAGCCTTTTTCAAAAATTAAATGGGAAATCAAGATCCGATCACATACAAGTGTTTATCATCTGAATGCTTAGAACCACGTTTTAGGTTGTTTGCGTATGTCTTTTTGCACGATTAGTTCACTAGCAAATATAGATTAAAAAAATCAACTAAAATGTCCTCGGAGATAAATTGAGGCATGCTTTACTATAACGAGACATGTCACGCTTTTACAAAAACTAGGTCATTTCATTGCATTGGATAGCATGGGTGGATCTTAGGGGTTTAGAAGTTCGTTTTTGGTCATACTTGACAAATACAAAAGATGAAGTTTTGGTTTAAACCACAGTTGGTTCTATGATAGTCACATAATCAACCAAGAGTCACAAAATAGTTGTGAATGACCAAAGTGTTGGTCTACCTAAATTACAAAGTTTTAGTTGCAGTGCCAAAGTATGACCAACTTTTTGTTGGATTTAAGTTCCGAGGAAGTATTTCATTAAGGGGGACACAATTTTATGTGAATGAAGTACACATGTGCTCTTAATTTTAGAGAATATCGTTGAGCTATGTATTTTATTGAAATAATAACCTTTTTCTTTGCACTTTATTTTTTAGAAACGGTGATTATTCAACCCACCTACACCAATTTAAGTCCATTCATTGAGAAGGAAAAACTTGTTAGAATGTCCGGTTTTCTCGAATGGGAAAGAGACCTAAAAATTTCTCTCAAATTAGATGGCAAACTCAATGTGATTGAGGGGCCGCTTGACCAGTTGTCCGTTGAGGCAACACCAAAAGAGGTGAAAACTCACATGCTCGATGGACAAAGGAGGAGGGATAGATTTGCACTAATGCAGACAATCATGAATGCAAGATTGGAAAGGGGAAAACCGGTTGAACCTTTCATCTGTGCAATTATTAAAAAATTGAAACAAATCCAACTAATGGGTTATAAGATGGATCCCGAGTTAGCTAATGACATGATCCTCAATAGCCTGCATGATGATAGACTTCCTTTTATGATGAATTATCACATGCAAGGTGAGGTACATGACCTTGATCAAATGCTTAATTTACTCATAGCAGCAGAAAAGGACATGAAGGTTGAACAATCAACTTCCATATCCAATGATGTGCTAGTAGTGAATCAAGTACAAAAGTTCAAGCGAAAGGGAAACAAGCGTGGACTTTACCTAGCGAATAACAATGTTGTTGTTGCTTCGGAAGGCAAGAACACTGATGCTAGCAAAAAGGTGGAACATTGCGATGAGTGCGTTTATTGCAAGCAAAGAGGCTATTGGATGCGCAACTGCCCCAAATACTATGAAGCGTCCACTTCAAAAGGTATATTTTCATAAACGACAAATCAACAAACTCTATATCTTTAGCACACAAATACTAGTTTGTCATTAACATATTGTCTTAAATATGCAGGAACAAAGAAGAAGTAGAGAATTGGCAAGATGCATCTTAGCATGACCAAAAGTGTTGACATGACACCCATTAGATATGAGAAATTGCGGTTTATCTTTTACCTTGGTTTTATTTTAGAACTAATGGTTATTTTGTTTTTACCTAAGACCAGAACATATAATATCACTAATAGGTTGTGAATCTTGATTGATATTGTATTTTTATTTTGGATTATTTGTCAATCAAAAAATAAGATTTTGTGTTTTGTAAAAGGTTGTTGATGTTGAATATTTTGCAACTTATTGGCGTACATAACAAAATAAAACAAATGTTTAATATAATATTGATGTTAATCAATTTATATATTTGTTTCATATAGTATTGAATGACGAAACAAATTCAATTTGAATGTTAGATGGTAAATGAAATAAAAATGGGCTAAGGACGTTTGGTAAAAAAGTCCTTACTTGAATGATCATTCTGTTAAGCGTTGAAGTTAGATGATCGTTTTGTTAGATAACCCAACATCAAGTGACGGCCAAAGTATTTGAATCCCAATTAGTCTATAAAATTAAAACCACCGCGATCTCTCGCTCTCAATTAGCCCTAACTCTCTTCTTCCTTGGTCGTCGTCGGAAGCTTCCACCACCACCAATTCCTCAATATCTATTGCGTTTGTTCGATAGATTGCGTCAGAAAACGGTACTCTCTCACTTTTCCGGTCAGTCCGAATTTATTCCCTTTCTCGTAGTAGCCTCATCCATTTCGCGTAATTTGTGGTGTCGAAGCAACGATCAGTCTCGAACCTTTTACGCGCACAATTCTCTGATCAGGTCCTGAACTGGACGAGAAGAATTTCAGTTGAAGGTATTGATCGTTGTCTCCCGAATTTGAAGTCCAAAGAAGGGATTTTCGTTTAAAATTATTAGCAGTTGAATTTTGGTTTCCTGTCGCTCGTCTAAGACGATCAGCTAATTTTTTTCCTGTTTGGCTCGATAATTTGTTGGTAGATCATAATGGCTGGTCTAGTACTAGATGACTAAGCTTCATTCTTTGGTCAAAAGATTATCAGTAACATGTGTATTTGTTTCATGAACTTGGCAACTGGTTGTTTTGGTTTGTGTAGGATATAATCTATTTAGTTAATCTGCTCGAGGAGAATGGATGGGAATAACTGGAGGCCTGCTGCTCCAGGCGGAGAAGCTGCTATGGATGGGGGTGACTGGAGAGCTACATTGCAGGCTGACTCGCGACAAAGAATCGTGAACAAAATGTGAGTTCAATGTAGCCATAAATAACTTA